>CM031952.1:20347016-20619516 GCA_018749465.1 Paracanthobrama guichenoti | reverse complement strand
AGGCCAGCGAGCCACTGACAGCTCACCTCTGGAGGATAAACAGAACCAGGACACATTGTTTCTCTCCTCCCCCCCTCCACCTGAAACAAGCAACGGAGGGGGGGGAGAGAAATACTGTCCGAAAAATCCAGAGCATCACATGCGCCTCTCTCTTGTGGGGAAGGTTGAGCAGAGAGCAGAGAGCAGAGAGGCTGGCTCGGGCCTCTGCAATCAATTCTACTAACAGGCAGGGACTCTGACAAGGCCCAACGCCATCTGTCTGAACAGAGCCGTGCCCCGCGTCGTCACGCCACGCTGGCACCCGGGCAACAGCCCAAGCTGGCACCCACAAGACAAACAAGCCCCCTCAGACTAACACTCTGTTCTTCAGTCTGTCCCTCTCACTTCCTCTCTTTCAACACACGCATTGTCACATACAGAACAAACAAAGACATGTCATCTTTGGTACACCCAACAAACTAGCGAACGATCACACACAAACACGAATCACTCACAAACAAGACCGACCGCCACGGCAGCGCGAGATCTGAATGCGTTGTGCGATTGAACGTACAAAAATGAACCCGGGACACAATGAAAAATGATTTCATTAAAACCCAGCGCTTGAAACTAAGAGAGAAGCTGTCAGCGGAGTTCAAAAGACGTGCTACATTATTAGGACTTCATAAGGCACCGAAACATCACAGGAACGAAGAAGAAAGAAAAATAAAAAAAAAATCACACAGCATTGCTAAAGTTCCTCATCATTATGCAAATGCCATTTTATTCCATTTTATCTCTGTCTCTTTTTCCACTCTGGCCATATGTGCTGTGGCTCATGTTGGGGCTTCAAAAGGAGGCTCAGCCAGGCCACATGCAAATACCCCCATCTGGGGATCAAACAGCCCAACCTGATCACCGCACGCAGGAGGGGAGCTTCGACACACTGTGGGCTCTGAGATGTGGTCAAACGTCACCGTTGACCTGTGTAAAACTCCCAGCGAGCTCTCGGGGAGGAAACCTGTGCACTTTCCTCTCCCTGCGGGACCGTACACATGGCGAGTGAGTGCTTGTCTTAAAGAGTACAAAAGCAATCTAACACGAGTAGGACCCAATATCAGTGCCTTAGAGACCAACCGTTCTGACAATCGTGTCTAATGAGCCTGTAAAAACGTTTCTGAGAGTCAAATTATTCCAGACACACGCAAGACTGGATTGTCGTTAGAAAACTACGATGTTCGATACAAAAAAAACATGCTTGATAGTTCCTTCATAAATCAAAATTAGCAGCCCTAATCAGAGTCAAACAACCACTTATCAGGAAGGAATGATTCATCAGCGTCAATCCCTCCTCTTTTTCCTTCTCTCTCGAGTAGAGGAAGTGAATTGGAAGCCGCAATAGAGAAAATCAGCATTTGCGAGCATGTCATTGTTCGCTGACTGTCACTCAGATTGCCTACATAAATGAGTTCTGTACACCTGGCTCGTCCAATCAAACAAGTCCAATTAAGAGAGAAGATTAAAACGCAGAGCCAGTTATGGCAGACGTTCTCACCGCTAGCACTGTCTGTCTCGGAAAATCATAATCAAACCTTTCAGAACTGGGTGTGCCCGTACGCATTAGTCCAGAGATCTCTATTTTGGGTGGCCTCCATGTTGCCGTACTAATAATACAGAATACAGTAAAGCACAAGCTGTTATAGTACACTGAAATGGTTGTCGCCACTGTAGTTTCTATATACAGGCGAGTTCATTTATAATGCATTTACTGTAACTCAAGCACACGGGGCCACATACGAATACACTAACACCTGAAAACAACCACTGATGAGATCTGAAAGGAAAAAAGTGTCTCGTCGTATACTGTAGACTTTTGATTTCATGTTCATTTTTCATCATAATGCTAATATGATACTAATAAGCATTAGCCAGCACTTAAACTAATGATGCTCATCAATTCTAATAATGTCCACGATGATGACAGATTTATTGAAAGATTGCATTCAATACAACTAAAAAAGGCTGACAATCATTCAGTCCAAGGGAAGCGATGATTTTTTTTCCTGTTTATTAACTATGGGGTTTAAAATGATTTGTAATTAACATCAATCTAATTATTATACAGCATTGTATCATTTATCTGCCTACATATGGTGATACAGCAATGCAAATTATTCATCGCTACATAAATATGTATGGCTGCTTGGGCAAATGTTCATTTAACAAAATCAATGCTTTTCTACAAAGTTGGTTTATGGGAAGTCTTTAGCCAGGCTCTTTTTGTGCATCAATTCACTATATGAATTATGCAAATCAGGTAATGGTTGAATGGAATTGTCATAATGCATTTCCCTATTTTGTGGGTTGGGTTGTGGGATTCAGCGGACTACTGCGGCATAATTTACTGGGACCATTACACTGAAAACAAATATTTTAGTTTATTGGAGTATGTTTTAAAAGAAAAATTCAGTCTTTCTACTTCCAAATGTCATATTTAATTCAATGTATTACTTGCCCTTTCTAAGTATTTATTTGTGAAATTTACCAGCAACTTCTGATTGCAAATAGTTTCAAACTAAATCCTACACCAAAGTTTTCTCAACGTACTTCACCTCAAATGACTCAAATGCCTTCTGTAACTCCTCTGGTTCTACTTGCACCATCATCGGTGAGCAGGATTCAAACCAACGTTTCTGGAATGGGAGGCAGGAATGCTAACAAGAATGCTAAAGACTGCAGTCATTAGCGTCAGTCGCTAGTGCGCGTCTTGAGGCCAGGGAAGTTAGGTTTACTTGCACAGCTTTTACTAGCTGGCCTCTGTTACACTCACCCCCGAAACCTCACTCCCATTGGATCACGGCACCAATGTAACCCCTCCGGTTCTACTTGCACCGTCTGTAACGAATGGGATTTGAACCAGCATCTCCGGCATGGGAGGTAGAAGCGTTAATGGGGACGTTAAAGACAGCAGCTTCTAGCGTCAGTCGGCAAGTAGTTTTGTAAATATAGCATAATAGCATGGTTTCACAGACAGGGTTTAGACTAAGCCAGAATTAGGCTTTTTTACGACATTTAAGTAGCTTTTATAAACGTGCCTTAGAAAAACATTTCTGGTGCGATATACCGATAGAAATTTGTCATCCAATAGAGATTTTGGACCATTGTCGCGGTTACGCTCATGTGACGCTACTGTGCTACGCAGTCACAAAATCTTATCGTTTACATGCAAGTATTGCATACTAAAATCAAGTGATTTTAAACTGTTGAAGCGCAGTAAGCTGCGAATGACTACTTGTTTCGCTATATGCACTTGTTGTCAGAGAGACTTTCTCAGCGCTGTCTGAGAGATGCGTCACATCAGGCCGTCAAGTTACATCAAGTTACACTTTTGTAACTTTATTAGGAATAAATGTATATTTAACCCTTAAATGCATGCCTCGGGTCTTTAGTGACCCTGGACATCATTCATTACCCTCCTCCTCATTAATCTTTTAGGTTAGACATCAACCTTCTTGGTATTCCTCAATCAATTCATTATAAACAATATAACAAGAAAAATAAAATATTAAAATATGAAAGAATACCAGTTTTCCCCATTCATTTTTTGTAAAAATTGTATAGGGTCACTAACGACCCGAGGTGTGTAACAATGTAAGTGTATTTTTTCTGCACAACAATAATTGAATCTTTGATGACTGAATACACAATGATACATAATGATGACGTGACGTTTCACTCATAGTTACCTCAGGCATAAAAAACAAAAGAATAGGAAGAATCATCAGCAAAACTTGAAATGGTCAAGCAATTTACTGCTGAGCAAGAACTGAACACAGTCAAATATTAGTGTCACTGTCACTTGATGGTGGATCTGGTGAAGAAGCTGTCAGCGATCAAAATATTGATTTTGAAGATGTTGAAAATGATAGTTTTGAGGATATGTTTGAGATGTCGAATATAAGCCAGAATGTACTGGGAAATGAGCTCTGAAGAGGATAATAATAATAATGATGGTATAAAACACATCTGCTCAAACCGAACCCTTCAAAGCTCCAACAAAATATGCTTTATTTTATTCTTCTGTAATTGTTACTCTAAAATCAGGGGAGTTCTATATTATTGCGACAGACAGAGATCCATCCGTGTTAGATATAGATCCGGGTCACTAAAGACCTGAATATGTAATAATGATTGGCGAAACATTCATGCATTTAAGGGTTAATTTACACAGTGGAGACTATGCAGTGTTTTATATACATTTGATTACATTATATAATGTATGTAGTATTTCTTATTTCAAGTGCTTGACGTTTTTCAGGTAGGTCTATTTCATTTGTGTCTTTGTTCTAGTTTATTTTCCTATATGCTTGTTCTTTCTCTATCACTGTTTACTTGTCTTCAGTAAGCTTGAGAGTTTTTATTTTTACTTGGGCTAGTATTCGTTTTTGTGATATTGAAAATGGTGACAACAATTATGAAAAAAATAACTATATTGTGATATCTGTGCAATAAAATAACTCACATTGTGATATAAGATTTTGGTCATATTGTCCACCCCTATGTGTTTACATTGAAAAAGTAAATTCCTTCATTTAAATACAGTTCAGTGCTGCTTCAATGCATTTAGCAACTAGTTAATGCTAGGCTGGTTAATGCAGGTTTTTGCTCTTAAATAGTGTGCACAAAAGTGTTTACACCACAGTACTTTAATATACAAAGGAAGATCAGGGAAACATAGTACAGAACAAAAACCAAGAGCAAACCAAAAACCAGAGCTAATGTTAACGCTGAAATGAGAGCCATAAAAATCAATAGTAACAGATCATGTTACATGAAAATCAAATTGTGTATCACAGATCTCAGGAAGCCCGTCTGAGCCTTTTCTCTAAGGAGAAAAGCCTTGAGCAAGAGAGAGAGACAGACTGAAAGAAAGAGAGACAAAAACGAGATCCGACAACAAGGGGAAGACAGAGCAATAGAGAGACAAAAAAAGATACAAAGACTCAGCGAGACAGGTAGATAGACAGAAAAATGGAGGGGGAGGGGGAAGGAGAGGGAGAGAAAGAAAGCACAAAACAGAAAACATTTTCCTTCCACTAAATCACTGAATCCTAGAATTTAAGACCACCGCCCCTTCTCTCCCCCACCAAATTACATCATACACTTCAATCTGATCCAGGATCAAAGGGGAATCACGCGGGTGCCATGGAAACACACTTCAAAGACTTTCTTTTCCAGCATCCAGTGTAAACCCCTGCAACTGACTGGTGTTCGCGCAGTAGAGACGGCGGGTTTTGTTGACTTCTTAAGAATAAGAATATGTCTGACAACTGCCTGAGCTCAAATTTGATATTTACTGATGGAACGATATAACGCTGCTGCAAACTGCATAATGAGAAATGTCAAAGTGTAAATTTTTACATTACATTGATTTGAGAGAGAAGCGTGTTTTCTGTAGCACAAAATAAGACTTGATTAGCATGGGCGTAACAGTTAGATTTCACAGAAGTGCTGGTTGTGACATCACAAAATGGTGTAGGACTGTCTCATGAATATTAAGTAGGTTATGCACTATAGTGTTATTTCTTTTTTGTGATCAACTTTTTATTGTTTTACATATAACAAAATAAAATCCATTCAACCAAACAAACAGGGAAGGGGAGCAACAGATGAGTCATCCATAATTTAACAATCTGAAAAAAAAGAAAAAAAAACACTTTACATGATCATTCCTTTATATATTCCAATATACTGGAGGAAAAACATTGCCATGCATCAGTGGTCCTAGGTTTAGCCTTGTTAATTCGTGCTGTTGTACATTCACAATTCACAATTATAAGGAGACTATGAATCCAGTAAGTTTTTGCACACGTGTGCAGAGTAAACCAGTTCTGTATTATTGTCTTCTTTGCCACTGTAAACTCAGCAAACAACATTCTCTTTTGTAATGAACTTATACAAGAGTCAGAATCATCATTAAGAAGACATAGACCTGGATTAGACTTGTAACCAATTTGTAGCAGAGAGGACAAAACAAAATTTACTTGAGTCCATAGATTGACAACGATTGGACATTCCCAAAACATGTGAAGAAAAGTACCTGCTGCTACAATATTACAAATATGGCAGTTATAAGTTGATTGCAGTTTCATTTTGAACCTCTTGTAAGGGGTTATGTATGCTCTATGAATGACTTTGAAATGAATAAGACGATGAGCCAAGTTTTTAGAAGTTAAGATTACAAACCCGATTCCAAAAAAGTTGGGACACTGTACAAATTGTGAATAAAAACAGAATGCAATTATGTGGAAGTTTCAAATTTCAATATTTTATTCAGAATACAACATAGATGACATATCAAATGTTTAAACTGAGAAAATGTATCATTTTAAGGGAAAAATTAGTTGATTTAAAATTTCATGGCATCAACACATCTCAAAAAAGTTGGGACAAGGCCATGTTTCCCACTGTGTGGCATCCCCTCACAAATAAATATTATAAATTCTTTTTATAACAGTCTGCAAACGTCTGGGGACTGAGGAGACAAGTTGCTCAAGTTTAGGAATAGGAATGTTGTCCCATTCTTGTCTAATACAGGCTTCTAGTTGCTCAACTGTCTTAGGTCTTCTTTGTCGCATCTTCCTCTTTATGATGCGCCAAATGTTTTCTATGGGTGAAAGATCTGGACTGCAGGCTGGCCATTTCAGTACCCGGATCCTTCTTCTACGCAGCCATGATGTTGTAATTGATGCAGTATGTGGTCTGGCATTGTCATGTTGGAAAATGCAAAGAGAGGAGAGAAAGAGACATCGTCCCTGAAAGAGACGACGTCTGGATGGGAGCATATGTTGTTCTAGAACTTGGATATACCTTTCAGCATTGATGGTGCCTTTCCAGATGTGTAAGCTGCCCATGCCACACACACTCATACAACCCCATACCATCAGAGATGCAGGCTTCTGAACTGAGCGCTGACAACAACTTGGGTTGTCCTTGTCCTCTTTAGTCCGGATGACATGGCATCCCAGTTTTCCAAAAAGAACTTCAAATTTTGATTGGTCTGACCACAGAACAGTTTTCCACTTTGCCACAGTCCATTTTAAATGAGCCTTGGCCCAGAGAAAATGCCTGCACTTCTGGATCATGTTTAGATATGGCTTCTTTTTTGACCTATAGAGTTTTAGCCGGCAACGGCGAATG
Source organism: Paracanthobrama guichenoti (assembly GCA_018749465.1). NCBI lineage: Eukaryota > Metazoa > Chordata > Actinopteri > Cypriniformes > Gobionidae > Paracanthobrama > Paracanthobrama guichenoti. The sequence continues at coordinate 20,612,337 of CM031952.1, read as the reverse complement.
GCATGGTGGATTGTGTTCACCGACAAGGAAGTATTCCTGAGCCCATGTTATGATTTCCATTACAGTAGCATTCCTGTATGTGATGCAGTGCCGTCTAAGGGCCTGAAGATCACGGGCATCCAGTATGGTTTTCCGGCCTTGACCCTTACGCACAGAAATTGTTCCAGATTCTCTGAATCTTTGGATGATATTATGCACTGTAGATGATGATAACTTCAAACTCTTTGCTCTGAGAAACTCCTTTCTGATATTGCTCCACTATTTTTGGCCGCAGCATTGGGGGAATTGGTGATCCTCTGCCCATCTTGACTTCTGAGAGACACTGCCACTCTGAGAGGCTCTTTTTATACCCAATCATGTTGCCAATTGACCTAATAAGTTGCAAATTGGTCCTCCAGCTGTTCCTTATAAGTACATTAACTTTTCCGGCTTCTTATTGCTACCTGTCCCAACTTTTTTGGAATGTGTAGCTCTCATGAAATCCAAAAGGAGCCAATATTTGGCATGCCATTTCAAAATGTTCAACATTTGATATGTTATCTATATTCTATTGTGAATAAAATATAAGTTTATGAGATTTGTAAATTATTGCATTCCTTTTTTATTCAGAATTTGTATAGTGTCCCAACTTTTTTGGAATCGGGTTTGTAGATTAGACCACACCCTCTCCCCTATAGTGTTATTTCGTTAACGAAATCTATGACGAAAAATGTTTGTTGATGAGCTTTTTTCCTCTAAAAAGAGCCTCTACTATGAGATTTCAGCGTATCATACACCTGGCGCAATGCGACGCCAGACGCGATGCAAGTGTTTTTTGCTAGTTTCAGCCCGACGCAGTCATTATTTTCAAGTCCAGCATGACTGCATGGGTTGTTTAAATAGCGAATGGACTCGCACCCATCTGTTCACTCATGGGCATGCTGGTCTGAAAACGAGGTGTGTTCAGTCGCATTGTTGGCGCATTGCTATTTTAGTTAGTACTATGCGCCTATAGGCGGGTGCACAACGCGTGTACACTCTGCTTGTTACACACACAGGGATGCGCAGCAGCACACAAACATTCTTTAAATATTTAAAATAAAAGATTCCTCTCTGGAGAAGCGTTCAGTCTTTCCGCTTAAGTGCAACTGGCTTTTAAAGGGAATGGGACATGAGACTCTGATTGTTTTTTTTTTTGCATTTTACGCCCAAAACACACCCATGACTCATTAAGAGACTAGGTACAACCCTTTTAGACCATTTAGACCTTGCCGACCGTTTTTTCCATCTTTAAATGGAAAAAGTGGATTCGGACACACCCCAAGTGCACCTGCGCTTCGAACCATGCACTCAGATCGTTAAAATAGGGCCCTTCATGTTTGTGGTTGCCAGATGTCAAGAGTTCAAATCCCCCATGCTGGAGAGAAAATGCTGCTGTCACTTTCCACAACTGATAACAGCCACAACCAACATACAGCAGTAAAAATCCAGCACTGTATAGCCGCTCATTACAACACACACTAACCAAACAAATCTATACTGAAGAAACTGGACATGTGATACATCCCTGCCACAAGCTTTCATAAAGTTGTGGAGACATTCAAAAAATCGAAATTGCTAGGAAATTGGAAAACATAAAACAAAATGTAAACTGCATAAATTATGGGCATAAATTACACTTTTATTAAAGCAATAAGCCCTGTGAATATGTTGTTTACAGTGATTTTAAACAGCTAAGGGGCATGGTTAAGAACGAGAAGAAGTGGAATGGCTGCCGAGCAACACACAGATGCAGTGGCTCAGTAATACTGATGCGGTCACATGTGTTTGTAAAGTCATTTACAGCGGCTTTGAGCACGGCTCAACCATAGACCGTAAAAAATGTGGACGACGCAACTTCATTCTCTTCCGCTGAAGTTTTTGAAGCCTCTGGAGGTCTGAATATGGCACTGACATCTTGCGCAGATTTGGGACCGGAGTCTGCGCAGTAGAAAGCAGGAAGTAGAGCCGTGATATCAAAAGCCTGCCCACACTCTCGCAGAGACAGAACAATTCATTATGCTGGTGTGAAATAAACAGTTATGGACATGTATAAATTAAAGCTAAAGCTCCAATCTCCTCCCAAAAATCCAGAAAAAAGTCAGTTAGTGCCTCAGTGACATCTTCACTCAGAGAAGCCGTCAATCTCAGCTGTCAATCATGGCATCACACAAGCCGTTTTTATAGCATCAAATAACTAACTAAAACTAAACTTATTTAAAAAACAAACACTTGAAATGAAATCATTATGATAAAAACTGCCTACAATGACAAAAACCAACTTTGAGAAAAAATTATTTGAAGTGTAATTTGATTGTTTAGTTTGTCTCGCGCCCATTAGAAAACACGGAGGGGCGGGGGTTATGACCTATACTGGGACCGGCCACCTGGAGGGGGGGGCGATTAAGGCGTGGAGGCTTCAGTTTCTGAGAGGAGTGCTACAAGCTTGGGCTCAGCCAATCAGAATCAAGGGCTGTAACTATCCATTTAATTTTTTATTTATTTTTTGGATACTGCATTAAATGAATGTTACAGCTTAAATAAATTGGACAAACCCAACCATTGGTTTACATTTTTAAATTATATTTTTAAACCCAACGGTTGGGTTTGTCCATATTTGACCCAAACATGGGTTGAAACAGCCCAGCATTTCTTTTTTTTTTTAATATCAACAAAATGTATAATTTTTTGTAATGATAATATTATATATTATTCTCATATTATATATTGTGCTTCGGATCATGTCGACTAGTGATTATACAGAGGATATATGATAATGTGAAATTACCTGTAAAATCTGATAATTGCTTCTGATTGCCTAAAACACTACTTTTGCACTAAAAAAAACAGAAAACAAAAAAACACACAACACAATCTAATTCAAAATATTAACAAAAACAGACTATAATTACATATGTAATCTATTGATTACATACAATTAACACTGCTTTGTTGCTGGATATTGGATATCCATTGCAAAGTTAAATATTTAAAAATATAAAATACTACTATTATGATTCAGTATACATTAGTACATATATACTGGCCACCCCAATCTTGAAAAAAAAAATCTGTTGACCAATAATGTCACACTATGTGATCGACAGTTTGTGGCTGTTGTGGTGAAAGCAATGCACTGTATATGCATGTTATAAATTATAGGCTCTCCTATGTGCTGCATAACACTGTCAAGATGACATCAATCAATCATTAGTCGATTGACAAATGAGAGGTGTAGTGACAGGCTGAAACATTAGCGGAGCTCTTGGTACGTCAGTTTGTGGTTTTATGGATGGATTAGAGGTATCATGTATATTGCGCTCTGTATTGATAGCAGCTAACAATGGTTGTTGTGTCAAATATCCCGTGAAGGGCATGTGAAATATTACATCTGCCATTTGCTCAGCCTGAGAGATGGACGATATTCGACACGTTGTCCAGGGCTGAAGAAATGATTGGTTTAGAGTTGCATTCGCTCACTGAATCAGCCACAGGCTGCAGGTGTTCACTGTATATCTAAAATAGGCAAGAGAACAATGCGTTGTGTTCCAGCACTGTCATTGAGAATTGAGAATCTACAGGGGTGGTAACAAAGGTCAGAGCAAACCATAAAGCACCATCATTTCCTGCACGAAGGGGCCAACATCAGCAGCATAAAAAAGGAGACTTTTCATAACCAAAGGCCAAACTGCTTCGGGGATCCACGGTGTCATTTCTGCAGTGGGCCACAGACGCACAGGAACGGTGTGTGTGAAGTTCACATATTGCTTTTCATCTAGCTTAAACGGAGTGACACTCCGCTCCACACCCCCCTCACCCCCACCCCCACCCGTCAATCAGCCCAACGGCAGCGTACAAAACCCTCCACCAGCCCTGCTTGTCACCCTGTCACTCAAATCCCACCGCAAAAATAAATAGGGGGCAGGAAGCAGCACCGTACGGTATATGGCTCGAGGGGTGGGGGAGTGGGGACAACAGCCTTTTTAAAATCATTTTCTCCTCCGTTTCTCAATGAGGGATTTCTGTATAATCTCCCTGAGGTGAGAATCATATTTTAATTAGGTCTACCTCTGGTTAACAGTTCCCCTCCCTGCCTGATCAGTGTACGTGCCCACCCGCCGGTGCTGTCAGACTCACTCACTCTCAGATCAAACTGGATCAAATCAAAGATGCCAACAATCCTCAGTCTTCTCACTCTCGTGACACTCCCCAAAACAAAAAGACAGTTTGTGCCGCGTTAGTCTTTAAAGAGTAGTTCACTTTTGTTGTTGTCCCATAGAATACACAGAAAAAACTATTGGTAGACTTTAGAACAACAGGACAAACAAAACCACAACAAATGTTTAAAAGACCTTCATCTCCACATGAGCTGTGAGTTTGGGTCGCTTATAATTATTATTATTAAATACTCCTTGTTTTATTTTACAGTACAATAGTATTATTATTATTATTATTAGTGATGCACTGAAATGTAAATTCTGGGCCAAAACGGAAACAGAAAATGACTTTTTTTTTTTTTTTTTTTTTATAATGATTAATTTCTTAGTTTTTCTTTTGTACAATTGTATTCATATTAGACTTTTAAATAAATTCAATAATTTTAATAAATCTGAATTTAAAAATACTGATAAAATAACCACTTTTATCTAAAGCAACAACAATATATATACATTTTGTTATTTTCTTTTCTTTATTGACTTTAATAAATATTTTTTTAGCAATAATAATAATAATAATAATAAATAACATTATTATTATTATTATTGTATAATGATATTCTATGGGTTCCAGAAATTGAGATTGTTTAAACCAGGGTTTTCAAACTGGGGTCCCAGGATCCCAGGAGAAGGTTCTAAGGGGTCCCCAGAAATTTTCAGAGAATAAAAAGATAAAAGCAAAAATGGATAAAGTCTACCGAACATTCTAACTGTTTCATTTCTAAATGTTTCTCTTCTTTCTTGCCGTATACATGCTTTCCAGAATTGTATATGTTTGCTTTCTTTAGTGAGTTTCTCTCACTATAGTCCCCTTTATCTTGCTCACTGGGGTTGTAAGGCAGTATTCTTAACACATTATGTAAGCTGCTTACATACATTTACTGTGAAAGTTGCTTATAAAAATAATTTTTAATTGAAAATCTCCAGGGCTGCATTTCCTGATAATGTTGTCTCTTAGCGCGCTACAAAGACTGTAAAGGTATAACTTAACTAAAGGTATACCATTTCTAGGCGTGTTCCCCGAACTATACCTTAGGAGGTTGCTTTATCCTATTTCTAAAATTTAAAGAAAATTTTAAGAAATTTATCCTATTTCTATTATAATTTCCTCCTTGTGTTTTTAACTGTGAATTTGCACTGTCCATGAAGCGGACCTGTTTACATTTCACTGCCAGTTGTATATTCTGTATATAACTGTGTATGTGACAAATAAAACTCTTGAATCTTGCATCTTGCTTAAGGTATACCTTCTTAAGTGCGACGCTAGCAGGTGCTGTCCATGGTGGCGGTGCTGAATTGGTTTATCAATGGCTCAAAAATCGATTATTAACTCTATGCAGGGGCTGTTTAATTGCATTATGTGAGAAAGCTGTGTTCTTTATAAAAGAAGAACTTCAGAAATAGTTGAAATTGCATTTATCAGGACTCGTGAGATCTTATAATCCAAATTGCAAACTAAATCCAACCGTGGATATTTTATATCATTTTGAAATGATTGTGCGAACCTGCTACCTCTCATGCCCAAACATATCATGCATCAACCCACACACTGGCAGTATGCCATTTATATTATCATATTATATTTTGCCATAGTCTTCATTTACTCCACAAGCAGGGTTAATTTCGGTGCGCTCCGTCGGGTTTGTCTTGACAAAGTCGGACCAACAAGATCTAAAAGCTGCTGAATTTGCTGCCATGGCAGACAAAATTTATTTAGAATTGCAGCTTCTGACATGGCAGCCAGGGGACTAAAGTTTTCATTGATGAAACGGCATAGAAATGGCTCCGCGGACGGCGCCGTCTTTGAATTAGCACAACTAATCGCTGTATCGCTGCCATAGTTTGACCAAACTCCCCTCCACAACCATTCCCTTTAAATAGACTCCATAATGTTTTGCCAGCTGATGTACCTTTGGATAATATAATTAAAAAGCTAACAGCCATCAGTGTAATGACAATTGCATTCTTTGCATGAAAACACTTCAATTAGCAGAATTATATTCGTACAGACTGAGACAGTGGTGGCCACTATAGGAATGAACTGTCAATAGAGATAAGGTATAGCTAAGAGTGCTCCAGACCAACCTTACGAACGAATGACTTACAGAAGGCATACTTAACTAAGATCGTTTCGAGAAACACGTATTAACGTTAAGGTACACCTTAAGGTACAACTTAAGAATGTTTTGGGAAATCCAGCCCAGGTTTATACACCCAACATTAAGTATAGCCAGTATAGCCAACATTAAGTATTAGCCATTTAAGTTGGGGAACAATACATTGTATTTATAATGTCACACTTAATATATTTATCTAGTTTAAAGGTTTTTCATACATAAAAATATATAGATGGGTTTTAGGAAGGGGGTCCTTCATAAACGAGTCGTCATATTTGGGGGTCCTTGGCATCATGAAGTTTCAAAACCACTAGTTTGAACAACAACAAAACCTATATTGAGTCTTGGGTGATTTTTTCACTATATCCTCATGCTAAAATGAGTTTGCATCCCTGATTAATAATACATTGGCATCATATTTGATTAGAGACCCACAGTGTAGATGAAGATTATCAGTGAATGACTTACATTTCTGTTTATCATACAAACGTATTGAATGGCTTCAGAAGACTTACAAGGGGCTTTCACACCAGAGGAACCTTTTCATAGTTTCTAGAACTATTGGCGGAAGTACCCGCTTTTTGGTATGTTTGCACCGCAGCAACTGAGAATGATTTTAGTTTTAGGAACTCCTTTTGGGGAACTAAATTAGCTCCTACTTCAGAGTAGGGTCTAAACCAGCACAATAGCAAGTGCCTGTGATGTAAGTATACGCTGATTGGCCAAACGCACATGAAAATAAATAAAATAAATGTCCGCCCTGGTGGCTAGTTCCTAGAACTAAGTTCCTAGAACAACCCAGTGCGAAAGCCCTTATAGTGCAAAAGTTTGATGGTACTTTTAGTTCTTTTCAGAGGATGATAGCTGCATAAAAAACGTCTCAGGAGTTCCACTTGATGATAAAACTACTAGAATACAGGTTTTGAACAACACGAGGGTGAGGGAATAATCAAATAATATTTTTTTTTTTTTATTAATAACATTCCTTTCAAAGGCCCTGTATTCACGTCTTTCTGAAGATACAGTATTGGCCATCATGCAAAATCGTACATAACACATACATAGGTGAAACCCACAAAGCAATGTACAAACAGAAGGTCATGTGTTCATCTGCTGTAGGATTTTCTCTGCAGAACACAGAGCCAGTCCCATGCGGTGCTGACATTTCACTTCCTAAACGGTTCCCCTAGAATCCGACGCACGTCTGTGGGGCTGGCAGACACACCCCACACGTGGTGCAGGTTCCCAGTGTGAAATCAACAGGACGTTGTGTTTCATGGAGCATGTTAAAACACTGACGTGAGAAGACTAAGGTATATTTCACAGCTAAAATGTTAACACAAGCTCACCGAGACATCCAGAGGGATATCAGCACGGTAATTCAGCACAACAGGACTAATAGAGAAAAAAATCTGAAGGAGATCGGTGCGAAAAAGTGGTATTATGGAAGCATTGCTGGTGTAATGGAGATTAAATTGAACAGAGACAAATTTGCGAGGGCAACATTTAAAATGGCAGCTGCTGCCAGGATGTTTCTGGTTATGAGAACGACAATATAAATGAATTACAGAAAGAATGTCTAGTACGTCTCTGGCGGAATTTAGTAATGGCTGAACGAAATTGACGTTTGACTATCCTGCTTAGTCCTAGCATTTTCTTTTTTGGGTTCATTTTCCGTCTTATTGTTTTATGACCCCAGCAGCTGCTGTGAGAGCAGTTTGGCTTGAGCAAAGAAGCTGTTTACGATCAGCACACTGTTGTCTGGGCAGACGTCAAAGTGCAGATTTATTTGGAGACCAAAAGCTCCATTAGTCGGAGTTTTTAATTAGCACACTTGTGTGAGAGGGTCATTAAGAATGATTTGCTGTTGTGATTGAGGGCTTGCTGATGGGCAAGACACAGACCCTGCTGAGTCTGCTTCTGACCCCAAATGCATAGATCTAGCCGTGGCCAAAACAAAGCAGTGTTTACAAAAAAACTCGGACTTTGCAGTGGATCCAGTGCCACCCTGCCAAATGAGATGTAACAGAAGTCTAAAGCTCATACCAGTTTCTGGGTGTTCCATCTCTCCGATGCTGCCATCAGGGGTTGTCCGTTCGTAGTGGTCTTCAGGCAGGGTGAGGGGGCCGATACGGGGTCCTGAAGAGCTCTTGCTGCTGGGGGTCTCAGACTCCTCCAAGCCACTGTCATAGTAACTTTGCTGAGAGGAGTCTTGCTGATCTTGCACGGGATTGGCTGTGGAGAACGTCACTCTGCGATGCGGGAGCTGCAATCGGGAGAAAAGAGGGGCATTCAGTCACACAACAATCTAATTATAACTTTAGGCCCCAAAACTAGGCTAATTGACCACTAAATTTGTAATATCACACTTCAGCAGACGGGCATTTTCAATATGTAATTTCCAGAGGGGCGGCTAATGAGGAAACGTTTTGTTCAAATTGAGGGGAAATGGTAAAGAGGGAATCACTTATTAGAGTATTTCTTGGCAGAGGGGGAAAGCAATGTAATTCTCCTTTGATATCACTGCTTAGGTGACCACATTGTTTTTCACAAGGCCAATGAGGGCAAACACTCATGCTGAAATACAGAGACGCAGAGCTCATAAAACAGTGGAAATCACAGAATCCTGCAGAAAAGCCTCCATTCCCAATTCTGTGTAAGCTCAAAGCTCGACGACTGCAATGAGGGATCGATAGTGCCAGGCTGCACACACACGCACACACACACACACACACACACAGACTGGCAAACAGAACCATTTTAGAGTAGGAATTAGGGCCATTAAGAGAGCAATTTCAGTTCATATAAAAAGCCCATTAACACGGCCATTTAAAACATATAGAGAGGCCATTAAGGCTACGTACTTCACCATCCCAAAGTCGTGAGGCTTTCTTCCCCCAATTCAGCATGTTTATTTATAAGCTCATTCATCAATTTGTATGCCCATTATTTTCTTGACTTGTCCTTAAATTTAATGTCCAAATTGTTTAAAAATGCAGTGCACGTACAAATATTGTTAATCTGTATAATCAACGTATTGCTAATTTACATTCAGGCTAGGGTTGCATAGTATATCTGCAGCACAATTCTAAAAATCAAACACCAAGAAGAAAACAACAGGGTATTCTCCAGATGTTCACTTCCAAGTATAGTCAGCTCTGTTCATTTTAATGTGAGTGATTTTGTTTTGAGCTGCGTGCATCTGGTGTAACTGTAGATTACCCTGCAATATTGTAACTTGTAGTACTACAGAATTCAACTGATGTATACATGCATGATATAAATTTAATTGTACTGTGCATATGTACACAAACACGCGTGTGGAGTACAGTATACAGAACTGTAAAATTCAAGTGCATGTTGCTTGAAATCGAACCCCAAAATGTTTTTTAGATATTAAATAACCATGAATTAATGCTGTAATATATATTATAATATATACAGTATATATACATTTAGGGGTTGGATTTCCAGCAACATTAACTATATTGTGATATACTATATACTGTTACCATGATATAAAATTACTATCACAGTACTGTGATATAAGATCTTTGTCACTCGGCCCATCCCAAATCTATTCACTTACACACATCCCCCTCATTACTCATACATACATTTCCACTAAACATTTGTACTTTGTGCTCACTCTTCACTCTCTCACGCTCATATGAGTTGTAGGCCTGTTCTTCGTGTGCTCCCTTGTGCCCTGGTATTTACGGTTAGTGAGGCACTGAAGTGCGTAGACGAAAATTCTCACTGCACAGTAATTACATCGACTTCCTTAGCACACTCAGACGGACATGGACTCGCAGCATGAGTCCCTCTGTTGTCAAAGCTTTCATTCAATGAGTGTGTGCGTGTGTGGAAGAGAGAAAGAGATACAAGGGAGAACCATGGGGCTTTTTGTCTTGGGGCAAAAACTTTTTAATGTATTTCCTTTTTTAATTTTCTTATTAATTTGTAGTCTTTGATGTGCAAGGGACTGCATGCACACCATTCTTTGGGTGGTGCACGTTTTAGTCACTGTTTTATCTTTTATAAAATGTGCTTATCGGGCTTTGTAGAAAATGCAAATGGCACTGCTTGATCACTGTAAAGGGATGTAGTGATTACAAGGCCACATGTAGTATGCAAATTGTAGTGTTTGATCTACAGTAAGGGACTTTGAAAAGAAAAATCCTCAAGTGCGGTTTTATTAGGGAAAGCGCATTATTATGGTTATGATATTTTAATTGCTAATATCATTGCCATCCCAGGTACCATCCTGGAATAATGGCATTTTCAGCGACTGGAATTGTACTTCAGACACATTGCTATTTAAACCTAAGAGAGGCATTTAGTTATTTAAATATGGATTCTTGCTTAAACTGCTCCTACAGGCATTGCTCGAGAGTCAGCACTTTTATCCCCCCTTAGCGCTGGGAGCTGCAGCTCTGCAGTTCTGCAGATGGGATAGAGTCACAACACCAAGTCCAGTCTCTCTCTTCTCTCCCTCCAGGGATGGGGGTTTGTAGTGGGGGTCGCAGTGGAGGGCCAAGATAAAGAAACAGAGCCTTGGCTCTCAATGTAAGAGGGCCAGTCTCCATTCAAACTGGCTTGAGTTCTGCACTGATGCCTGGAATAAAGTGATCCCTGATTAGAATCGACCTGCATGGATTTTGATGACTGTGAATTGGATAACTGGAGTTTGGTACTTTGGAGAAAAAGGGACTTATAATAAAGTCTTGGATTGGAAGAAGAGCTGGAGAGAGAATCTTAAGATTGTAGAGGGATCTGGAGTGGACAGAGTCTTGGATTTAAGAGTGCCTTGGACTGAGCAGAGAATTTTGGATGGGTCAGATACTCTCGGATTGGAGAGGGTCCTGGATTGGAGAGAGAGAGAGAGACTTGGACCAGGCAGAGAGTCTTGCTTTGGAGAGACAGCCTAGAACTAGGCAGGGAGTCTTGGATTGGACAGAGTTTTGAATTGGAGAGAGAGGTTTGGACAAGGCATACAGTCTTGCTTTGGAGAAAGAGGCTAGAACTAGGCAGGGAGCATTGGATTGGAGAGGATCTTGGACTAAAGACTGAGACTGGAGAGGGTGAGTCCTAATCTGCTGTCTCCAGGACAGAAATGGAGAACTGTAAAAGGGTTACTAGAACTGGCTGTTAAACTGGACTTGAAACCAAAGGAAGGTTCAATTACCTTTCACAAAAATGACAGGACAAAAAACTAAACAGAACATGGACATGGGGAAAATGGAATAATAAAAACATGCAAACCTGTATATAGAAGAGCACTTCACTTAACATAAATAATTCCCCACATATATGTCATAAAGAAGACCCATGAACAAAGACAGGGAAAAAATGGCGTTTACTGGGCTTGAGTGTTGTGCCTCTGAGCAGATAATTGAGTGCTGCCTGATATCTGTCTATTCATCATGCTCACGGTGTGGTTTGAGGTGCAATACTCCTCAAATGGATAGCCGATACACGGGGTGGTTTAAGCTGCAGGCAGAGCAGCGAGGCTGAGCTTTTCCTACCAGTGATTCATTCAGCCCATTATTCCTGCATGCTGTCATACCAAATGGCGTGAACTATGAGATTTGTCATTAGAAGTGGCAGCTCGATCCCCTGTACTCTGCGTACGGCCAATGCAGGCTTTTACTATGTCAGTGCTGCTGCAGCCTCAAACCAGTACCAGTTTTAAACATTCTGCTTTAGGAGTGCGGCTTTCTAGGCAGGGAGGGTGATCTATCGAGGGAGAAGCTCTCATGTCTCTAATACACAGAGGGGTTTGCATCTACCGAGCTTTGCTGGTGCAATTAGCCACTAGTGAATGCTAAACAGGTCTGACAATAGCTTTCTCCTGCCTTCTCTCATTTCAATCACATGCTCTTCTTCCTTTTCTTCGTTCATGTCTTCACTTTTTCGTGACTACCCCCACCATTCCATTTCATTCTCCAACACATTCCCAGAGTGCCCCCTCCCCAACTCCCCATTTCTCCCTCCCTGTGTCTCTTTGATAAGTCTGGACTCTTTGAAGACCCTAGTGTCACACTTCTTGCCTTCAAGCTATTGCACCTACAAAAAAAAAAAAAAAAAAAAAAAAGAAAAAACTAAGAGATGGAAGAGGAAAGAACCAAGGAGGTGAGAGTCGGATGGAAAATAAGAACGGTTCCGTATGTGCCTAACACCCCCCACCCCATGATTTTATGCTGGCTGCATCTCTTCCGAGGTGTACTCCTTCATTGTCATGTTTGTTTGCGCAGCTCATTTTTCCTCTGCTCTACATGCCTTCTGAAGCAGCGGCTCATTGATCCTCGCACACGCCTGCAGCCCTGCAGCCTGAACGCTCGCTCAGATCCCCTTTGACTAACGCATGGCGGCAAGAGTTCACCCACCGACTTTAACCAAGCGAGAGCATAGAGGTTCACACTACATCTCCTACTCAGTGTGGGTGCACAGGGGCAGGAAAGATCTCTAAATTAACCATAGGACAGCAGCTGAGAAAACAACCTTCAATATCTACCACATAATATATCACAGCAGACAGCACAACAGACCTTTCCCGATACGTCACTGAAAAGTCTATAGATATAGTTGGTTTTAATGCCTGAAATTAAAAAAAACAAAAATTGCTTAAAAAAAGTACTTTACTTCAATGGCCTAGGGCAAAAGTTTTAAACTAGGGACCACTAGTCTACTGAATAATAAAAACATTTTCAGTCACTCCTTATGTTTGCTGAATAACAGGTGAGCCAGGAGATAACACAATATTATACATAAACCTCTAACCTCACAACACAATATGAGTTTGTGAAGTGAATGAGTATAAACTCTGAATGTAATGAGCGCAAATCAAATAGCCGCATTGCCGTTTCCATGAGCCTTTCAGAAATCAGAGCTTGGCAAGAGTATATCAACTAAAATACTACAGCTAACACATTTTCTACTATTTTATATCTCTATTTAAATTATTTAAAACCTTGTACGATATGATAGACAAATGAATTAAATAAGAACAGCACGATTGCAAACCAAATAGCTACTTGATATGTATAATTCAACATTTTAAACCTTGTACAGTATGATAGGCTACATGATATTTATCGATATTTAATGCATTCTTATTATATATATATATATATATATATATATATATATATATATATATATACACACATATACACACAAGGTATATTTTTTAAAAGATAACAACGAAGGAAACAGAATTACATTTAAAATGGTCTTGAAGTAATTTATGAACTTCTGGTTTAAACCCCACCCACTTCTGAACTTGCTCACTATTTTTATCATATAAATGGATAAAAGATACAAATAATTTTGAGATTTCTACAGATACAAATACTAGCTTTGCTGCACACCCCGAATATACAGTATAATCACATATATTTCAAAATAAAAATTGGGGTCTTAGCCACTCACAATTCAGATAAAAGGAGATTGTTTGTAAATGAATGAAATGAATATCATGCATATCATTTATTTAACCTCTTGTCATTTCAAATCTGTATTCTGCAGAATACCAAAGAAGATATTTTGAAGAACGTTCAGGTAAATGTGCTGAAATACATTAATTAACTTGTTATTTCTAGCCATGAACTGTGCGATTACCACCCACAGAAATGCAGGTAGAAAACATAATTTTATGACAAAGACATGTTTGTGCACATTTTCTATTAATTCCTGGCAGCACTGTTATTAATCAAATGACAATGACATTATAAAGAGAATGAAGCCTTTATGTTTTATGTAATTCTTTAGTGAATTGACCACTAAAACAAGATGTGGGCAATTAAATGGTGCTAAAAACAGACACAATGCATACTTAGGCAATTTTCCTGGTGTTATTTTTTTCCTTTTGCTTAAATGCTTATGACCCTCTTAAACTCCGCAGACCCTGTACATGATCCAGAATGACATTATCAAATATATACTTAAAATTTTAAACGTGTGTGGAGGAGCTCATATGTGATACCATTTGAAAGCTTAGAATGTCTACTTTCTGGAGACATGCATCACTTTGGCATTTGTTTTATACAAAGTAACTTATTTACACTAAATTACTCTGGTACCATTTCCACCTGGATTTGGCCTACCCAATTTGAAACGCTTCCCATACCCACATACAGTGGTCTAAATACAACATTTTGGTGTCATTTTACAGGAAAATGCTAAAAGTGATAAACATGTAAGTATATGCTGTCTGAGCTGTAATTTCAATTTGGGTAGGCCAAATCCGGGCGTAAATCCCCAAAAATGGTGATTATGACAACATGATGATTTAACTATTTTAATATAAAAATACTGTTGATAAATGTTTTTGAAGAAAAAATCTAGAAAGCAAATAATTTTTAAAGGATATTTGTCAAAAGGCAACAACTGAGAGCTAAAAAAAAATCTTTTTAAACTCGTATACATTATATAATTTAATAATGTCTTAATTCAGAGCATTCAATCCTTTTTTATATTGGGCCCCTGGGATGAAAGGGTCTGTGTGAATGATTTGCAAAGTTTTAAAAGCACTGGTCTAGACCAGCTTTGGAATTTATCTGCTAGAACAAGATGTCTGTCATTGTTGACCTGGCTGTGAACCCATAACCTTCCAAACTCTTCAGCCTCCTGTCCATCAGAGAGACGAGATGTGAAACAAACACTCTAATCTACACTCCTTATAACACCTCTCCATCTCACCTTTACTTTCTTCACACCGTCTACATTTTAACCTTTCTCTCCTCCCTTTTCTCACCTGGCATCTATCACTCCCTCTCTGCCTCCCTCACAATCTCTCCATCTCTCCCCCACCCCACCTCTCTGGAAATGTAGGCCGCCATTTGGGATTTGGAGGAAATTGAATTGAATTATGAAGGAATTTCTCAGCAGTTCGATTGGCATCATTTCCCCCTTCACAATAGAACATCATTCTCATATCTCTTCGTGTGAGAGAATGAAAATAGGCCCGGGCACCATTCTCTCTCTCATCCTTTTAAATTGAATTTTTCATATCAGAGGGCACCCGAGACATCTGCCGATTCTTTTAAGGCTACGGAGAAAAAACCCATTTCATAACATAAGAGGTATATACCTGCGATTTTCAATGTGAAAAATCTGACTTCCTGTGAGAAGAGTCCGGATCCTTCGCAGCATAGCATAAAATAATAACACTGGTCTCTTCTACAACATTAGAAGGTGGAGCGGTGTCAGTGTCAAGTTTTCTGAATATTATCATTTAATCCGGGTGGATCAGGCAGCTGTATTCCCACACTAAGTTTTTTATCCAGAGGGATGCACTGGTCGGCCCCACTGCAAGTGTTTGCATTCAAAAGGAAGGCAAACACTTGGGCTCGGTGTCTTAAATTGCATTTCATTTGTGCTGTGTTCTGAAAGTCCTTGTTTTGAAAATATTGAGTGACAGTGGGAGAGGCAGCCGGAATATTAAGCCACGACGTGGAGGTGGAAGGGAAAGGAGAGAGGCACAAAAAAAGAGAGAGAAAAGCACTTGAGAAATTAATCCTCAGTATCCAGTCCCAAGTGGACACCTTTTTCCTTCTTAAACCTCCATTTCAGAGTTAATATCTCAGTCCCTAAAGCTCCTGGCTGGAAGGCATGCATGGAGCTCAGCCTCAAATTGCTTTAAGGACCTGATATATAATGGGATTGTGGGGAGAGATGACAAAGCTCTCAAGCTTACGCTAGACTTTAGGAGTTCCCTCTAGAATTGTTTTTGCATCTCTATTAATAGACAATGATGGAATAGCTTGGAAGATAGTTCACAGTTAAAAATTATACTACTAAAGACAGTTACTGTATTACAGTGGCTCTCAAAGTGTGGGACGAGTATTGAAGACATGCTGTAAAGGTGGTGTGGGAAACTGCCCTAGTTCTTAAATCCTTTACATTTTTAGACATTTAAATACACAATATACATGAGAACTAAATGCAAAGTGGGAACGATTTCTCCTTCACCTATGGTGTTGCAATGCTTATGTAAACAAAGACGTTCTAGCATTTGCATTCATGCATTTGGAAGATGCTTTTATCCAAAGTGACTTGCATTACATTCAAGGTACACATTTTACATTATGCCAGTTCTTGCTTTCCCTGGGAATTGAACCCATAACCTTGGTGTTGCTAGCGCCACGCTCTAATGCCTGAGCTACAGGAAAGCATGTATCTTTGTCTCTATAAATCATCTGATTTATAATTTATACATGTTTAGCAAGTAAAAGGGCCTTCAGTTGCCTAGAAATCTAAACGCACCCTAGTGGCAGGAAATATAATTTGCAGCCAGGGCATCTAGCCAGGACTCTAGTCAGGCCAATCACATCGTGTCGTGGGTGGGCTTAACATAATGACGGCAGGGTTACGATGGTTCCACGTGCTACTTGAAAAGAAGTAGCACGTGGAAAATAAAGAAAATAAAGAAGCTGGCGAACAGCAGTCTTTCGAATCGGCCGCGACTCTGGAAGACTTTGAGTTAAGTTTAATTAAAAAGTTGAATCTATCAACTAGCTCCGCTTCGCCGCCTTCATTGCTCTGGCTGGTTGTAGCGCTATCCTATTGCGTGCAGAGGGAATTTGAAAGACAACCGTTTATCCGGCCCCTTGGATTGAGCCCTGCCAACGGTGTGTTCCCAGACCCAACATCTTGATGTGGGTCTGGCTTGTCAGGCTAGCCTTCAGTATCATTCTAAAAAAAATTGTTTTTAAACAATTAGAATAACGTTTATATTGTTAGTAATATTTCAATATAAACACTTACTGGACTGAAGATTTACTTTGAGTATAAAATATGATACATCAGGCATATGAATAACGTACATCTCTCAATCATCATTTTATTACATAATTTATTTGCCCCATAATAAAAACTACAGAGTTTTGATCATAAGACTAAGAATTTGGTCCAACTTTATATTAGGTGGCCTTTTGCTGATATTGAGGTGGGATAAAGGTACAGTCAGGGACAGGTGTGGTGGAATGGGCAAGTTTAAGGGTAGGGTTAGATATATGACAACAGTGTAATTATAAATGGAACTACAGAAATTAATAACAGATGTAATTACATGCAGGTAATTTTTCAAATGTAAGTACAGTGTAAAAACATGTACGTACACAATAAGTGCATTGAATGATTAATTTAAATGCTTGTACATAGTAATTAAGACCACCTAATATAAAGCGGGTCCAAGAATTTAAATATCATCTTACTAAGACATATTATTAGGAGATAAAGAGTGACAATTTTATTCAAGTAATCTGCTATATTGTTATTGGATATCAATAATTTACATTACAAGCTACCAGAGTTTAATATTTTTGGTCACATAAATATCAACTGCACCAAATTGCATATCTTTGTAAAGTGGGCTTCTGAATAAAACTGAGGTGGTTTTTCCTCTTGAGACTCATACTTTATTTATGAGCCATAAAAGCCTGATGCATCGAACATGATACTCAACAAAACACACATGCAAACCTGTTTTTTTTTTTTTGTCTAAAGGTTCAATAAATGGTGACATTAAAAAAATGCATTTTTCAGACTATTATTTAATTTGTCAGGTTTTACAGGATTGAAATGATGGAGGGCAAGACTGGCAATAAATAATGACATAAATTCTGGTTTGTTCCCAATACAAATCAATCATATGACTTCTTGGAAGATTTGGAATATACAGAATCTGATGGATTATTATAGCACCTATAATCCACATATAGTTTATTTTGTAATCTTACATGTATTTGATATGTATTTTGCAAAACAGAAAATAACAAAAAGGCCTAGTGACAAAGTTCATTTAGACACATTTTTCAACAAAACAGTGAAAACTGAAAGAACAATTTCAATTTTCAATATAAAATATTTGCAATTTTAATAATTTTTTCAAAGCTGAAAATAAATGCAGTGTAACTAAATATCATATCAAATATACATAAATATCATACTAAATATATTCCTAAATACCATAGTAGTTTTTACATATATAAAAAAACAAAAAAACAACAACTTTGTTAAATTGCTTGTTTGTTCTCATTTGTATGTTTTTCAGGATAACATTCTAGCTTAAGTAATTAAACTAAGTAAACATATGTAAATTACATGTTTCCCCCCTACATTTTAGGGCGGATAGGTGGGAGTGACTAAAATTAAGCACCTCTGATGTAGATCTGTACACTTTCCCTACATTCTAATTTAAAAGAAATGACTAATCACACTCTGAATTTCCTCAACATATAAAATAAGAGAGACTATATTAAAGAATAATGTTTAATTAGAAGCCAGAGAACTCTTTCATCTCTTGCTCAGAGCTCTATGCCATGGCAATGGAACTAGGACAAAATTCCTTTATTGATCCATTTGAGCATAACTATGTTCAACCAGACGTAAAAATGACTCTTAGAAAATTCTTTATCTGCAGCGAGGCCGGTGCACTCATGTGATTTCTTCCTTCGCTTCTGAAATCAGAAGGATGTCTTGTATGGAGTTTTGTTTGCAAATATCAAGGGAATTGATGGACTAGATGATTCTGCTCACATCTCATCCTTCGCCCACTTCAGCCAGTGGGTGAAACACACGGCGGAGAGCTGATGAATTCAAAGCTCTGTCCTCTTAATGAATTAAAAGCTGATTACAGATGGGTGAGTATAGCTCTGGCTACAGCTGGGCCTGCAAGTGAGCTTAGGGAAGGAGAGAGAGAGTGAGAGAGGTAAGTCTCTAAAGAAGAAAACAGAGCGGGATAAAAAAAAACACTGCCGTAAGCCAGAAACAAACTATCTTGTGAAGCCTGGTAATCAGAAAGCATTGATCCGACATTTCCAATTAAGTGAGGATGCATGTAGAGTTGAGGAGTTTGTGATTACGCATTCATGCGTGTGCATGCAAGGCAAAGTGTTTGTCTGTGCTTAGTGTGGTGTGATAATGGCTTGAAAGTCAAGACATTCTCTCGCTCCCCCTCTCGCTCTCTCTCTGTGAATTATCTGAGTTCAAACTAAAACAAGCGAGCCAAAGTTTTACCCTGTACTGTGCAATGAATGGAGTCGGTTTGTGGCAGCGGTTAATGCATACAAGAGCATCCATGCATGGAAAGTGCAACCACAGAATCTCTAAAAAATGTCTATCAAAATTCTACACATCAAACAGACTTAGTAGACTGAAGGTATCTTTTCACAGCTGAGTTAAGGCTGCTCTGTGTCTGCTCAAAATCCTCTGTAAAGATGTAATGTTGCATAAAAGCCTAACTAAATTATGCTTGCTCTGACTCACTTCAGCCCCTGGCATCAAAGTAAATGGTTATCAGTGTTGCGGAAAGTTACTTTTAAAAGTAATGCATTACAATATTACGTTACTCCCTACAAAGTAACCAACTGACCTATCGGTAAGCCCCTCCTCTCGAACGCAGATGAGCCAATGGAAGTTGAGTATCAGTTGTGCTGGGACCGGAACTCGGACATCTGTAGGTTTCAGCGCCATAGTGAAACATTGGAAAATCCGGAGCTCTCATTGGTTTGATGGTGTTTATGTTACAAAAATGGTAAAACGATATGCCTGGGGTATTGTAACACTGATTCCAGGGGGTGCATGGGGGTGCTTATGTCATTTTATCTAGTAAATGCATCTTGATTTAAGAATTCTTATATATTTAGACTGGAAACAAGACAAAAATACTAAATAAGAAAAGGATTTTTGCAGTGTATAGAGTTTCCTTGGTTACCTCTGGAAACAACGCAGCACCAGCGCTTATATATACACTACTTTAATAGGCATCATACGGAGGTAAGATTAAAAGCCGACAATTGTGTGAAGTCAGTCATTTCCCTTCAGAAATGCATTCATATAAGCCCCCACTATAATTTTCTTCCAATATTCCAAGCAGTATTTTCTCCGCTCTTCTCTTTTGTCTCTTGCGTCCGTCTTCAGTGTATCCCGTCTCCGGCCTCGGTTAACGTTGCCCACACAAATTACATTTTGAGAAACGATTGAAATACATTTTGTGTGCAAGTCCGGGACAGAGACCGGGCAAAATAAAAACAAAAAAACAGAACTGGCCAGTTCTGATTGATGGTCGGTAGACCGGTGCATCTCTACTACTGGTAACCCTTCACCTGAAGCTCTAATGAGGAGAACACGCTACTGTGTGAGGGAAAGAGTTCAGAAGAGAGTGGAAGAATTCTGGATTTTTTAACAAAGTAGTTTGAACCATACACACCTTTTCACTGCGTAATTATTGAGCCCGGAGACGCAGCCGCTGCTGATCTTTTCGTTTTTGCCACAGCTCTCACAGCTGGTGTGAGCAAACTCGCATTTTTTGCGTCATTAAAATGTGATCGGTTTATGTGATTGGCAAGCTGAGAGACCACGTATAGAATCAACAAAAGTACCTGTCAACATTTTCGGATAAGTGGCCGATTATTTGGAGCATTACTAGAAATTATACGGAAAGGTTTTTCGCATGTGTGACCTCAAAGCATATAAACTCTCGCGCATCACCTGCGAACTTTGGCGCCCCCCTAAGGGCTGGCTTAGACCATGCGCTTAGATCGTTAAAATAGGGCCACAACAACCTGTTTTATTTAACATTTCTTAAGAAATATTACAGGTATTGAATAATCAAATTTAAAAATAAAAGATTGTATAGTAGTATTATTATTATTTTTTTTTTATTTCTTACTTGCAGAGCAATACATATTGACTGTCTGCATAGTCTTTATTGACTCATGCTGGCTGCTTGACAAGTCATTCATAATTCACAATTATGTCAGACTGAATCTCCTGTCCTTTGTATGTGTGCTAATTTGAAAAAGCTACATTTTCCGCTATCATTTAAAACAATTTAATTCTAAATAAATAAATTCCACAGATTTTCTCCCATAATCAGCACAGAAAGTGTGAGAAAAGTTGGCAGGTGTTGGCCTATACAAGTACTTTATCAGCTTTTCAAGAGGGCCAAAGTTAGCAGGTTTCACAACATCTCAACACTTAGTTTGTTAATTAATATTAATATGCTTGAGGGTCCTGTCACCTGCTCCCTAAACAGTGGGTAAGACAGGGATTGAAATGAGCCAACCTTCTGGGGACCAGTGTTTTCTTTTGCATAGAAACTCAAATCCAATTTTTTTTTTCTTTTGGATTTGGTTCAAAGATAGCCCGTCGTTTCTCATGGAAATCAAGTGAGTCAGCTAGATGGGGATTAGAATAGCAGATGGGAGAGAAAGGAGGTTTTCTCCAAAATGCAAACTTAAATCTGCATTAGTTTTATTGGAGATTTTTTCAGCCAATCAGTATGCTGGGATTTGAGGCACTGGCTTTACTGGGCTTTATAGGGAGTTTTGTAGGTCAGTGGACTAATCGGGAGCCAGAGGTGGTATTCTGCAGCACACATTGACCTCCATTACACTACTACAGGACATTAAAAGAAATAGTGAGAGAGATACAGATACCCATTAGACTCATGTTAAAGCAACTCATTTCAGTGCATTTCTGACCACAAACTCAGAGGCAGACTGGAAGCAGAGTCTGCCCTTAGTCTGTATGTAACACGGCACTTCCGTGGCCATAAAGCTCCAGGGACCTTATCAGTGCAGTGATCGTGTCAAATACACAGAGCGCTTTCAACTCTTCTAAAACATCCACAGACTCACAGTCCAACTGTAAATGGGATAGACATTCACAATTGGCTCTGAAAAAATTAAAAAAAATAAAACAGAACAATAACATAAAAAGGACCTGACACATGGTCTCAATCCCTGTGGACACATGCAGACCATGCCACATTTTCCACTCTGAAAACCTGGGCAACAGTATGTGTTATAACCACTTCCAGCTAATACGGATGAACAACAATTATGCTCAGCCAATTTGCAAAAACGTACAGAAAAGCATTATAAAGATTTCTGTGAGAAACAGACCATAAATTCATAATGTTATTAGCTTAAAATCCCGACCTACTGTGGATGCTGCACATTGGTGGTGGTTGAGGAGATTCCCCCTCCTATATGTAAAGCGCTTTGAGTACCCAGAAAAGTGCTATATAAAATGTAACAAATTATTATTATTATTATTATTATTATTAGTTATACACTCACCTAAAGGATTATTAGGAACACCTGTTCAATTTCTCAATGCAATTATCTAATCAACCAATCACATGGCAGTTGCTTCAATGCATTTAGGGGTGTGGTCCTGGTCAAGACAATCTCCTGAACTCCAAACTGAATGTCAGAATGGGAAAGAAAGGTGATTTAAGCAATTTTGAGCGTGGCATGGTTGTTGGTGTCAGACGGGCCGGTCTGAGTATTTCACAATCTGCTCAGTTACTGGGATTTTCACACACAACCATTTCTAGGGTTTACAAAGAATGGTGTGAAAAGGGAAAAACATCCAGTATGTGGCAGTCCTGTGGGGGTGAAAATGCCTTGTTGATGCTAGAGGTCAGAGGAGAGTGGGCCGACTGATTCAAGCTCATAGAAGAGCAACTTTGACTGAAATAACCACTCGTTACAACCGAGGTATGCAGCAAAGCATTTGTGAAGCCACAACACGCACAACCTTGAGGCGGATGGGCTACAACAGCTGAAGACCCCACCGGGTACCACTCATCTCCACTACAAATAGGAAAAAGAGGCTACAATTTACACTAACTCACCAAAATTGGACAGTTGAAGACTGGAAAAATGTTGCCTGGTCTGATGAGTCTCGATTTCTGTTGAGACATTCAGATGGTAGAGTCAGAATTTGGCGTAAACAGAATGAGAACATGGATCCATCATGCCTTGTTACCACTGTGCAGGCTGCTGGTGGTGGTGTAATGGTGTGGGGGATGTTTTCTTGGCACACTTTAGGCCCCTTAGTGCCAACTGGGCATCGTTTAAATGCCACGGCCTACCTGAGCATTGTTTCTGACCATGTCCATCCCTTTATGACCACCATGTAGCCATTCTCTGATGGCTACTTCCAGCAGGATAATGCACAAATCTCGAATCATTTCAAATTGGTTTCTTGAACATGACAATGAGTTCACTGTACTAAAATGGCCCCCACAGTCACCAGATCTCAACCCAATAGAGCATCTTTGGGATGTGGTGGAACGGGAGCTTCGTGCCCTGGATGTGCATCCCACAAATCTCCATCAACTGCAAGATGCTATCCTATCAATATGGGCCAACATTTCTAAAGAATACTTTTAGCACCTTGTTGAATCAATGCCACGTAGAATTAAGGCAGTTCTGAAGGCGAAAGGGGGTCAAACACAGTATTAGTATGGTGTTCCTAATAATCCTTTAGGTGAGTGTATATCTGATTTAAATATATTCAGATATGACCAAGATTACAAAGTCACAAAGCTACTACAAATTTAAAGTAATTTTAAGGGAAACATTATGCAAAATTCACTTTTATGCGGTGTTTGAACACAGATGTGTGAACACAGTGTGTGTAAACAACCAGCCTATAATGTTAAAAATCCACCCAATACTTTTTTTATACCCCCATTAATAATAATAATAATAATAATTATAATATCTATCTTTCATAACACGCCGT
The DNA here is from genome assembly GCA_018749465.1 of Paracanthobrama guichenoti. NCBI lineage: Eukaryota > Metazoa > Chordata > Actinopteri > Cypriniformes > Gobionidae > Paracanthobrama > Paracanthobrama guichenoti. The sequence goes on along the minus strand of CM031952.1, from coordinate 20,588,438 downwards.
TTTAGATATCCCCCTACTCCTACGTAAGAGTAGGGAAACCCCGCCCATGACTGTTTATGACATCCGAGCCACTGAGGACACTGTGGTTGAATTTCATTTATGAAGGAAATGTATCGAAAAATAAAATAAAATAAAATAAAATAATATATATATATATATATATATATATATATATATAAAAAAAAATATATTTGCGCAAATCATTTCACGCATGACAGTTTCAACAAGGGTCAGACTTAAGCCGGGTACACACTGTACGATTTATAATAGTCCTTTACGATTGTTTCTTGTCAGACTGTACGAACATGATCCGCGCTGTAAGCCATGTCACACTGTACAATCTAAGTTGTTGTTAATGTCAGACTGTACGATATTTGAGGCGCGCTAAAACGGACGCACGCAAGAAAACTCATCTGGAGTTTTATATCATCAATGAGTGACGCGTTCGGCGACAGTGAGCTGCATTACACACAGGATTGAGATGGTGGCTACAAAGAAATCTCTAGCGCTCATTTTGGTCATAGTTTTTCTTGAAAAACGAAGATAATTTGACGGTTGTCGTAGGAGAAGTCACACTGCAGGACTGTGCGCCAAATCTTCTGACACGGCCAGAGTTTCGTCTGAGGTAAAATTTGATCGCAGTGGTCATTAATCGGCTGCCGGTGAACATGTCAAACTAACGATCAAAGACTTCAGATTTTAGCCTAGGATCAGAGGAATCTTTTAGGATTTGCTAAATTTGTCTCAGACGGCCAAATCATGGCCAAAAATCGCAGTGTGTACCTGGCTTAAGCTGGATTTGCAAAAAAAGTTGTTTGTAAAGGATGGGTCAATATACGCTTTGTGATCTAAATTTTGTTTCTGAATGAGCTTTTTAGAATGCTGTATGGCTAATATGTCTAAAGTTACCATTGTCTATGACTGTAATCACAGAGACTAGAGCTATGTTGTTAGTTTCATCCCGAAAACGCTCACTGTCTGCGTAATTCATAAACACACATTTATTAAGCATTGTATAGTCGGGTGACGGACACGTTACGTTCCCACATGAGCACCTATCCAACAACTTCTAGATTAACATGATGGTACATGCTAGTCTATGAGTTGAATCAACATAACTCCACAACAAACATCCAGGTGCAGTCTAAAAGTCTCTGTCTGTGTCTGATGCAAGGCTGCACTCCACAACATTTTGGCTGAGTAAGATTCATCTGTTTTGCTGTTGACAGAGTATTGAAAGCTCATTTAAAGGATCCACCATGTTCTGGATTTGCATTTAAAGGGACACACAACAATGGCATGTTTTAGCTCACACCCAAAATAGGGGCAAATTTGACAAGCTATAATAAATTATCTGGGGGGGATTTTGAGCTGAAACAGACACATTCTGGGGACGCCAGAGATTGATATTACATATTGTGAAAGCTGGCATAATATGTCCCCTTTAAATATAATTTTAGATATTTTCAAAAAGTAGTTGACATGAACTACTCAAACTTTATGAATTTATAATTGCATTTTCTTGGCAGACAAACATGTAAACTAAATGTACTGCTTAAAACTTGATTTAAATACAACTAATAAAACTATAAAACACAAATGTATAATATAAATGAGTTGAAAACAGTGATGAACAGCAGGTTTTGATTTTATACTGAAGCAGTAAATACTTTTTTTTTTGAATAATGAATCATTTATTTGATCAGTTTATTTATGTGAACAAACTAATTGACTAGAATGATCTAACAAGACATCACATCATGCTTGTAACAAATCTTTGTAGAACGTACACAAATACAAACAAGATTTAAAAGCAACAGGAGCCAGGGCATTCTGCTATTTCCTTTGTTCTATGAAAAAAAAAAAAAAAAAAAAAAAAAAAGATACCAGTATGGGCAGCAGTAAATCATTAAACAGTTTGCATCTTTGAACTATATTTATAAATATATCAAAACAAGCCCAAACTAAAACAGGTAATGTGCACCACAAGATACTCTTTAGTCTCTTGTATAAGGTATGAGAAAGATTTTTTCTGTTATTCATAGTTGAGTCTGTTTTGAGAATGTGGGTCACATGATTTGGTTAAAATTTTCTGACCTAAAACAAACATGTTCGTCCATGGTGCTGTACATTCTGACTTTGTACAAAGTAGTTGTACATTAATCTTACGTTGCTTCAAAAAAAAAAAAAAAAAAAAAAAAGCACAAAACAAAAACTGCTAATATTAATTGATGCTGAAAAAGCAAGTTGAGTCAAATGTTGTTCATGCTGTTATGAACATTTTGAAATGTTGCCAGATTAGGGTAAGAAAAAATGTATTTATGTATTTTGAGTTTAAGAATTCAAGATCCTACATAGTTTAGCTTAGCTCTTCAAAACCTGCTAAAAGTCTTTAGATTTACTTGATTGTAAATTACAGGCATGTGTGTTTGCTCTGCAGGACAGTGTCCCTCAAGCCAGTTGACCAGGCAGGATGCAGGTGCAAAAACACAAGAAATTTGAATGCCTACATTTTAGGACACTTAGACATGTCATATGCATGTTCATTCAATTATTTATTTTTTGCATCACATAAAAAAATAAACTTTTTTATACCTTAATTGTTTCCCTGTCATTCATGAGAAAATGGCTTCCATGCCATTGAGTTTTTATTATTGTTATAAGGTAGGGGCGCTACTACACATCTCCTGAATGTCTACAGTATCCCCATAGCACAACACAGGAAAAAAGAGGCAGAAATGAGTGATCTCATATGTAAGCAGAAGCATATGAAAAATAACGCGATCATCAACAATAAACAACACATAAATCAAAACGGCCTAATGTTGCTGAGTGAAGTGTCAACCCAGGAAGTGGTTAGAACAGTGCAAGCTTTAGGGGTGCTGATGGACTTGATCTGTGTTTTGCTCATCTTACCTAATCTCAAAAGGTTGCTTTTTTAAAAAAAAAAATTTTTTATGAAACTTACCTGCATTCAAGTGTTGATAAAAATAATGGATTTTTTTTTAAAAGCAGAGCAGAGGCTCTGTTCTTTCTTTTCATATATTGCATGTTCAGATATTCATACAACAAGAAATGGGGGCCATGACATTGTGAAAATTACCAAAAATGCAACTTAAAAAAAAAAAAAAAAAAAAAACCCTGGCGGGCAACATATCCTGGGAGACACAACTTATAAAATTCAAAATATAATCAAATATGTCAAATTCCTTTGAATTTCTTTTATTCTTAATTCAAGGTGATACAAAAAGTGATGACTTTTTGCTGATCATTTTCCACTTGTTTATGGGTTAAAGGGGTCATGCGTTGTTTTATGATGTTTCCTGGGGTGTACTTATAATGTTAGAATGCTTTTTACATTAAAATTGTCATAATTTAGCAATAAAAGGCATTTTTCCTACCCTGATTTTAGCCCTCTGCTCTGAACGCTCTGTTTTAAGGGGCGTGTCTGCTGTGAGAGTTCAGTGTAAATGCCCACTGCTGTGATTGGCTAACGTCTTTCCATTTAAAAAGCCAAGTATTACTCGATCTTTAGCGTGTTTTTACTATTACAGCTCTCATGGTTAACTAATCATGAAAATTGTTGCATTACATTTAGATCTATGGCATTATATTTAGATCGTGGCATTAAAGGTTGCAGTGATGATCATTGTAGCCGATCACACACATTTGAGCGCATGAAAGCAAGCAGTGATCTCGTCATTGCAGCTCAGTTTCTGTACACTAACGAATGCTTTCATCTTCACTAACAGTGCAAACGTGATATAGTTAAGAGAATAAAACGGGAGTCACTGATAAACTCTTGCTGTTTGATTGACAGCTGCAGCGCACGCTGCTCCAAAGATTGCAAAGGGAGCTTTCTTTGATCGCTTTCTTTATAGAATTTAATCACCGTTAAATAACAGATTATTTTCATCCTACTAAGAGAAACAACGCAAGTTGACGTTTAGTCACTGGTTTGATTTACTGACACACAGACATAGATCTGACTGTACATGAATCACATTTCAGATCAGGCATTAGAATAAACACAGTTACTTACATGTTGCATTACTGTCGAGCCCAGGCACTGCACAATATTTTGTAATCCTCAACGGCATGTCTATTGCTTGGTAGCTTGATCTGGTTTAACACTAGGCCTATGTTACATGTGCAAATTGGTGGGCGGGGCTAAACAAGCAGTAATGAAGTAGGCGTTGATATTCTTCTGCAGAGGCAGTGTTTCACCACACTCAGACGTCACAGCCTGGCACATTCTGAGATTGAGCGTTTGTTGGGCCTGGTGTCAATAAAAGCTTTTCTTTGAATAACAAGGAAGTTTTCAGCTCCAAAAAATAAAGGATAATCTTCACGATTAAATTTTATATATCAAAGGCTGAATGAATAGTTAATTTCTCAATTTATGACCCCTTTAAATTATGAGATGATAGATTTATACAATACATTATACATCTTATATGTAATAATGTTTGTTTGTTTATTTACTTATTCTATAGTTCTTATCCAGTAATCACAAATCACACATTTAGAATACAGTTTAAAAGCCTTAGAGACATACACTATATTGCCAAAAGTATTGGTACACTCCTCCAAATCATTGAATTCAGGTGTTCCAATCACTTCCATGGCCAAAGGTGTATAAAATCAAGCACCGATGCATGCAGACTGCTTCTACAAACATTTGTGAAAGAATGGGTCGCTCTCAGGAGCTCAGTGAATTCAAGCGTGGTACCGTGATAGGTTGCCACCTGTGCAATAAGTCCATTCGTGAAATTTCCTCACTACTAAAGTATGGTCAACTTTCATGGTCAACTGTTAGTGGTATTATAACAAAGTGGAAGCAATTGGGAACAACAGCAACTTAGCCACAAAGTGGTAGGCCACGTAAAAATCACAGAGAGGGTTCAGCGCATGCTGAGGCGCACAGTGCGCAGAAGTTGCCAATTTTCTGCAGAGTCAATAGCTACAGACCTTTAAATTTTGTGTGGCCTTCAGATTATCTCAAGAACAGTGCATAGAGAGCTTCATGGAATGGGTTTCCATGGCCGAGCAGCTGCATCCAAGCCTTGCATCACCAAATGCAATGCAAAGCGTCGAATGCAGTGGTGTAAAACACGCCGCCACTGGACTCTAGAGCAGTGGAGACGTGTTCTCTGAAGTGACGAATCACACTTCTCTGTCTGGCAATCCGATGGATGAGTCTGGGTTTGGTGTTTGCCAGGAGAACGGTACTTGCCTGACTGCATTGTGCCAAGTGTAAAGTTTGGTGGAGGGTTGTGTGGTGTGGGGTTGTTTTTCAGGCGTTAGGCTTGGCCCCTTATTTCCAGTGAAAGGAACTCTTAATGCTTCAGCATACCAAGACATTTTAGACAATTTCATGCTCCCAACTTTGTGGGAACAATTTGGGGATGGCCCCTTCCTGTTTCAACATGACTGCCAGTGCACAAAGCAAGGTCCATAAAGACATGGATGAGCGAGTTTGGTGTGGAGGAACTTGACTGGCCTGAGTCCAGACCTCAACCCGATAGAACACCTTTGGGATGAATTAGCGCAGAGACTGCAAGCCAGGCCTTCTCGTCCAACATCAGTGCCTGACCTCACAAATGCACTTCTAGAAGAATAACACTCCTAAACCTTGTGGAAAGCCTTCCCAGAAGAGTTTAAGCTGTTATAACTGCAAACGGTGGGCCAACTCCATATTAAACCCTATGGATTAAGAATGGAATGTCATTAAAAGTTCATGTGCATGAAGGCAGGCGTCCCAAAACTTTTGGCAAAATAATGTATAAGATGTATACACAATCTCTTATAATGAAATATGTTCATAACATTTTAATCACTATTTTTAAAATTCCTGATCCAAAGGTTTTCCACAACAGTATGAACCCAGTGTAGTCTAAATAATTTACAGTTACTAAGATTTGCTAACATCTATTGAAACACAGGTTAAAAAATCCTTAAAAAGAAATTATTCAGTGCTAGTTTTCAGGAGACACTCTTAGAACCAGTTTTTTTTTTTTTTTGTAACACATTCACAGTAGTGTAACTGTGTGTGCTGGTTCCTAAAGAACACTATCTTTGATCACACATACACATTGTCCGTTAATGCATTATAATGCTAGCCTGACAAGCCAGACCCACATCGAGATGTTGGTCTGGGAACACACCGTTGGCAGGGCTTAATCCGAGAGGCGGGATAAACGGTTGTCTTTCAAATTCCCTCTGCACACAACAGGATAGCGCTACAACCAACCAGAGCAAGGAAGGTGGCAAAGCAGAGCTAGCTGACAGATTCAACTTTTGCCGTATCCGTTCGGCAAAACTCCAAACACATCTTCCTTTTTTAAGAATGACTTCAGTGCCGTTCTTTGTTCTTTTCTCATAGAAAAGCTTCAAGTCTTCCAGAGACGTGGCCAAAGCCGGTTCGAAAGACCGCTGTTCGCCGGCTTTTGTTTTTAAGTACCACGTGGGACCTCGGCAACTCTGCCGTCATTATGTTAAGCCCGCCCACCGACTCAATACACGATGTGATTGCATGACTAGAGTTTGGTTTTTCCAGCTCGCAAGCCAACGGAGAGTTGCTAAAGTGCATCTAGATTTCTAGGCTATTATAATGCATTAACTTTCTGCAGTAGCCATTGCTCCTTTGAACTCCAAACATCAACTAAAACAGGCAGCTCTGGGAATGTAATGAGTAGCCGTTATAACTCAAACCTTTTCAATAATTGAAATTCAGTCTGACTTGTGATGAAGGCGCACACATACTGTTAAAGTGCATAACAACAAAACGGGCTTTGATTAAAGATACATCTATGCCAACTTGGAGATAAATCAGTCTTTATGCTGGAAACAATCCAGTATGTTCATACTCACCCTACACACATAAACATTTGCATACACTAAAGTTGGATCGACACCAACATTTTGGCTTCATTACTATACCAGCCTGTTTCCTCAGAACTGATTCTAAATCAATACTTTATGCAACAAATAAACAGCCTCAGGCAACTGATGAAATTAAACTAGGGCTGAATAGATTCAGTCAAAAGTAAATAATTAAAGATGAATCTCAGAACCTTTGTAGACAACATTATACTCTTTAGTTACTTTTTAAAGAAAGAAAACAAAATGTCTAAGCAATTAATTTGGATATCAAACATATCGTTCCTTGCATTTCGGTGATGACTGTTTTATAAACAAGGCTCAGTTCAACTCCGGATTTGCAGATCGTCTAATGCTGAAAGATGAAGTGGTCCCAATAATAAAAGAACACAGTCATGCGCTGTAACCGCAGGCTGTGAGTAAAACGGCTTAACATGTCTGTGTGTTGTTGGCTATCGGCACATCAAGTAAACAACATGATCACATATAGTTAATTTATCAATGGAGCATGCGATGTGCACTTCCCACATGTACACCTTTTAAAACGGCATATTAAAAAAAATTACAATGACATAATGAAAGTAGAAATTAGTAATTTACACAAACAAATATATACAGTTACAGTACATAATGTTACCACATAGAGATGTCCTACTGTAGTTATTGCTGTTCCTCTTTAATTTCAGCGTCTGGATCTGCTTCTGGATCATATATGTTAGTGCTGGGCGATTATCGGTATACCGCCCAGCACTAACATACATGATCCAGAAGCAGATCCAGATGCTGAAATTGAAGAGGAGCAGCAATAACTACAGTAGGACATCTCTATGTGGTAACATTATGTACTGTATTTATTTTTGTTATGATATGAATTTTGATTATACCGCAATACCGGTATGTGTCGCTTAAACAACGTTTGGAACGCGGCGCAGCGCGACACTGAGAGGGGTCCCTTTTCACTGTTGCACTGTTGTGCGAGCACAGCTGAGATCGCAAGGCTGAATCCGAAATCGCATTCACTATTCCCTACGTTATCCACTCACATTGTTCACTTGAAGGAGTGAGTGAAGTCGGACAGCCGCTCTGTGTACCTCGGGTGTACACTCGTTATTGCGGTGCAATGTGGGATTGAATGAGTGCACTCAATAACGTCCACTGTGGTTTCGGACACCACTACAAATGGCTGTCCCTTCAAACAATGTCCTATTTGAGGTTGTAGGGGGAGATTTCGGATTTAGCCCTTGATTACAGCGGAGAATTCAAACTTCACGCGGCGCGCGCATGAGAGCGGTTTCTGCGCGGAGCGCCGTGATGAGATTAACAACGTTCTCCACATGAATCATATAGATCAGATTCAGAGCGGAGCGAGCGCGTTTAAGTTTCTTATGGACCCATTTCATATACTCTAATGCTCTAAACATGAAATAGCCGCGTGTATGCGCACATATTTCATTACGTCTTCTTCAAATGAAATGTATGCAAAGGACACTGATACATCACGACCGCGATGACACCATAGATTATTCTGCCACACGGACGACAACGATGTAAGTTAAGAAATAGACTGACAATTCAAAGAAGAATGGGCAAAAAAGTAACTGCTTTATTCTTTCTGTGTTTAACTTGCGCGGCATTTGTTCAGAGTAGTGCTCTTAAATGTATTGAAAACATCCTTATACCTTTTAAATGTTCTTCCACGTTTCTCCCTCGTTTTGACAATTTGTTGTTAACGTTATATAGGGTTAGATTTTCAAAATGCTTAATGTGCCCTAAACTCTCAATTGTGTCTGTAATGAGTGTGTTGCAGGTCTTGTGTTTTATTGGTTGCTGTTGTCTCTCCACAGTATCATTTTGTGGGGCTTTGCAGACCTGTATAAACTCTAGTGTGGAATTTCTCTACACTATTCATTCATCATGAATAAAATGAGTAAAATAGGGCATTCTAGTCAATCTACTGCAGTATTTCCTCTCTCAATCAGTAGAAAATGTGGTTAACACCTGGCCATGCATAGGGGGAAAAAAACATGTCATATACAGAGAAACCGATATAATTTATATAATATAAATACCGTGATATAAATTTTTGGTCATACCGCCAAGCACTAATATATGTATGAATGAATCTGATTGATAGCCATCGCTTATTTAGGAAGTTTTTTTTTTCCACATTTTCTATGGATGTCACAGCTTTCAGACGCTCTCAGTGCAATAGCTGCGCGCTTGTGGCTCTTTAGCTCTGCCCACACGATGCGCCTCCAGCCGCTCAGTTTTATTCGGAAAGACTCTTTCTCTTAAAAATATGATAAAACTAAAGACTTTTCAGAGATATGAAGGATTCAATACTACTATATAGATACTCAAGATTGACATGAGATTGACATAAACCGTGTGACACCACCCCTTTAATGTTTTACAAAAATATATTTTGTACTTCCGAGTGTCAATGATAATCGACTTCCACCATACAAAGAGTGCAAATTACATCACTTTTCTAAACATCCCATCTGGATTTGATTCATATATAAATTGCAGAATGAAACGGTGATAATGTCAAATCCTCTAGTGCATAAAAACACATTTAATGAATCTCATGGGTAATCACATTAACATACGCTTCAACGTCACACTTCCTGCACTGCTGAACTGCGCTGAATAGCAGCACATTGTCATGCGCTTCAGGTGCCGAAATTTGCAAACCGATAATAATCACAGTCGATTTTTGGTATTGCAGTACTTTTTAGCAATGATATGCCATGCAACTCTGAGCACACACACATACTCGTATCAAAGCCGTCACATTTGAGTGACTTCTGTTCATATTTCTGTGAAAGTGTTTACTCATTGGTTGGAATGAGAGATTGATTGAAACTTGAAACCACCTACCAAAGAGACACTCAATCAGGCTGAAACATTATTAAAACATCAAACGACTTCAACACTCCTCCCCTCTCATTCAACTGCACACAAAGGCAAAACAATTCATTTTCTGTGTTTCTCTCCCACACACACTCACATATGCTGACACACACCCACTGCCCCCATCTTCATAGTTAATACATCAAACAGCATTAGCTCACAGTATTGGAAGGCCTCAGACAGACATGTTTCTGACAGACCGTGATCTCTCTCCCTTTCATACACACAAACACACACATATACACAATGTGCTGCCAGTGTGTAGATTGTATCTGTGTTACTAGGCTTGTGTAATATCAAGTTGAAAGTGATGTGCTGTCTTACCTGCCAGTATAAACTGCTGTAGGAAGAGCCAATGAAAAACAAACTGACAAGCATCAAGATCTTTAGTTCAAACTTTTGAAAGCTTATATAAATCTATAAGGCTTCATTATCATCTCTTATAATCACTGTCCATCAGGGATGGAGAGAAATGCGTCAGTGTTCACAAAAGGCCTCATTATCAGGGTTTACATATATGGCTAACACATCCATATTCATGAGTGTATCTTTTATCCGTTTGTAATGAAGGTTTGGATTAGAATGCTCCTGAACAAGCTTTATTGGCTCTTAAACCCATAAAGGCCTTTGGCGTCTAATGAAATGACCAGGTGGTCCATTAGATTTCCCTTAAAAAAAGACATTAATTAGTTCATGAGCTGAATAAAACTCCATGTAATTAACACTGATGGACGGAGCTCTCGTCCATTTTCCCTTTTCATGGAAAATAGCGCGTGGTGTCCGTCCTCTTTTATTTCATCAGCGCCGTAATTATGCTATTGATATTCATTATTAGTTTTCAAACAAGCCTTTGTAAACGCTGCAGGGTTGTTAAATCTAGTAGCCAAAAATAAACAAGCCCCATTGTGGTCCCGCTTCCACGCTCCACCCGAGTCTGGCCTCGCTTAATTTTTTTCAGTGTCGATTTGCTATATTCGACTTCACATGCAAGAATAAAGGAGATGTTTGCTGTGTTCCGCCTCAGCCTTAGCTCTCAGTAGGCATTAGAAAGGAATACCGGTGCTCTATGAAGTCCTAAATGCGCCCTGACAATCTGAGACCCACTTGTTATGCCAACTTGGTATTAGCACTGACACGGTACTATTTGGAAGTTGAAGTGGTGTTATCTTCAATTACCTGATCATTCTCTGAGTGAGCAGGTAATCCATGGAAGAGCGCGTTTGGCTTTAAGGATAGAGAATGTCTCGACAACGTCTCTATTTTTTCCCCACCGTCCTCAGTGGACACGTTTCATTAGCCTAAACCAGCTGCAGTAGGAAACTCATTGCAATGACGCTTAGTAGATGGATTTCTCGTGTTTTGAGAGCCATCCAGAGAGTTCCTTCGGCCTTGAACGTGGGAGTGTTTTGGAGTGTAAATGCATAAATGCGCCGGTCGTTTCTGGAAAGCGGGACCACGCAATCACATCACATGACTGCACTTTGGTGTCTCTGGAGCATCTGAAAAAGAAATGAGTGTGGGCCATTATCTTTAATCCTCCGACAGTGCAGACACAACATCTTCTCGAATATAACCCCGTCGAAGTCCTTCCCCCAAGACTGCGTTCAATAACGCCGCTCCTAACATCAGATTAATGAGGCCTGCCTGGCATGTGCACCAAACTCTCTCTTAATAACAGCACATTTTTTGTGCTCTGCAGAACAACGCAGACCAATTTAGCAGAACTGAAGCTGCCTGAATTCTCCATAAATCTCCTCCGTCATTTGGCCTGCCGCCGCGGTATCTTTACGGGGATGGTGAGATAGCCCGGCGAATCTCCCTGGACCTATTTGCGATCTACTCGGCTGACTAAAGGTGTTTTCAAGGAGCGTGTGCGTGTCTGACATGGCAGCGCGTTCGCCTGCTTGTCTCTCCTCATTGCCGCCCACGAGAAAATGTGAGGCTTGATTTAATTTCCACTTTGTTTTCGGTGATCTGTGTCATTCCAGTTAAAGATGTCACATGTCTGCGGACCCATCTCACCTCCGGCGGCTCGGTGACATTTTCAGAGCTGCTTTCATCAGTGTCTATCTGACAGGCTTTCTTTTTTCAATGCTCTCCATAAACATATAAGGAAAATGTATGAAAAGACACAGCCCCTTGCGCTTAACCAGAGTTCTTATCAAATAACCCCACATTAACTTGTCAAGCTAAAAATAAATAATGTATTGAATTTAAATAAAAAGGCATGACAGTGCTTTGATCCACTTCATCAAATATAGAGCGTGCCGTTCCCCCTCTTCCACTCTCCCTTGCATTCTGTCTATCTATATTGAGCTTGTGCTTTCTGCATTGTTTAAATGACAATCCTGGAAATAAAAAAGGTTTCCAAAACCGATAAAGAAAGAAATGCTTTCTCCCCCTCCGAATCTGGCTCTGTTTTTTTCATTTGAATGTACGTCTGATGTGGGGATAAGTCACATGAAAGGCTGTGGCATTTTCAGGTGAGGTAGATAATGAAGAGGATGTGAAGAAGGGCTGCAACTGCCAGCATCTTCCCGCTATGAATGGCGGTCCGGTGAATAATGCTTCCATTTCCCTGCTGGCATTTTAGTGGCATTTTGATGTGAGTGCGTGAAGGGTCCCAGGAGAGAGGGGAGGAGAAATCCAATAGAGATAAAACTCCCTCTTCTCTGTGTGCATTTATAGTTATGCCAAACATCAAAGATCAATATCAATGCTTGATCTTCAGTTGGCTGATGAGGGAGAAAGAACGTAAAAAAAGAATTCTAAGAAGATCTGATCGATTGTGATGCATAAGGTTCCATTTGCACTCTTTGTACCTATCTTAATGCTTTCTGATAGTGTGCGAAAATAAAGTGGGGGCTAATAATTTGGTAGGTTCTCTTAGGATGTTCCTCGGGCCTCTGCGAAGGGTTTTTGCTGGGCTTGTTTTCAATGGTTACGTAATGGGGATCAAACAATCCTTGTGACTTAGGAAGAGGAAGAGAGAGCGAGAGAGAGAGAGAGAGAGAGAGAGAGAGAGAGAGAGAGAGAGAGAGAGAGAGAGAGAGTGAGAGTGAGTTAAAGAGACAGAGGTTTCCTTCCTCCCCTCTTGCTTTATTTATGAGGGCTGCTGGTGCTCTCATGGCTCTGATTCATGAATGGAAGGGAAAGAGGAGAGGAGAGTAGTGTACACCGTGAGCCACTCCGGAAACTACTTCCCAGCTCATTGCTCGCACTCCATTTCCCTTTACTACACACAGCCAATTCAGGTATGAGAGTTTGCTCACCTGATGATGCTTTGGGGCTTTTGGTTGGCATGAAAGCCGCTTTCCGAATTAAGTACTTGGCATAATAGTGCAGCTATCAGCTGAAATGGGGGGAAACCAAAATCTTCCAAATTTGTCAAGACTGTGTTTCAAGAATATATTTCAAAACAACAATAAAATCTGACAACAATAGCATCATACATCTCTATCTTAAATCATCCCTAAAAAGTTATTGTTCAGGTTGGTACAGTTAATATGCATGCACACTCTACAGTAAACAAACTCCATCAAAATGCAATCGAGTGCAACAGTCGGGATCTGGAAGTAAAAATCACCTTCATTTTCTCCATAGAGAAACTGATTTTCTGTATAAACTTTTTAAGGTTTAGACCCATCTTGAGCTTCAAGGTTATTAATTGATGGTATATGTTTCTGTTGAAGCCATCAGTTAAAGGGTTAGTTCACCCAAACATGAAAATGCTGTCATTAATTCCTCACCCTCATGTCGTTCCAAACCAGCAAGACCTTCGTTCGTCTTCAGAACACAGATGAAGATATTTTTGATGAAATCCGAGAGCTCTCTGACCCCTCAATAGAAAGCAATTTAATTATCACTTTCAAGGCCCAGAAAGGTTGTAAAAACTTAGTTAAAATAGTCCATGTGACTCCAGTGGTTAAACCTTAATTTTATGAAGCGATGAGTATACTTTGTGTGCAAAAAAATAAAAAAATAAATAACGACTTTATTCAACAATTTCTCCTAGCCTGTGTCAGACTCTTACGCAGTTGACGCAGTGTAAACAGTGCAGCGCTTCCAGAACCCCGGCTTACCATTGGCCGACGCTGTTCACGTGAGCACCACGACACATGTGCATGAGTCGTTCTGCCGTAGAACTAGGAACCGCTGTACTGTTTACATTACGTTAACAGCGTAAGAGCCTGACACAGAGTAGAATAAATTGTTGAATAAAGTCGTTATTTTTGTTTGTTTTTTTGCACACAAAAATTATTCTCTAAGTTTTTCCTACCTTTCTGGACCTTGAAAGTGTTCATTAAATTGCTGTCTATGGAGGGGTCAGAGAGCACTCGGATTTCATCAAAAATATCTTCATTTGTGTTCTGAAGACGAACGAAGGTCTTACGGATTTGGAACGACATGAAGGTGAGGAATTAATGACAGAATTTTGGGAATTTTTTGGGTGAACTAACCCTTTAACTTTATTTTTTTTTTTAAAACATTGTATTTAAAAGCCAAATTCCAGGTGAAGAACACTATACACAAATCCTGAAGAGAAACATGCACCAATCAGAGAATCAAAGCAAATCAAGAACTCATCAGCAGACCACTTTATATATTTGTATGTGTGTGTTTTACCGGTCAAAAGTTTGACAAATGACGATTTTTTAAATAAAGAATTCTCTCTATGCTCACCAAGGATTCTTTTGAATTTTGATCAATAACACAGTAAAATAGTAATATTGTGAAACATTATACAAATGTTATATTTTAATATATTAGAAAATGTAATTTATTCCTGTGATGGTAAAGCTGAATTTTCAGCATCATTACTGCAGTCTTCAGTGCCACATGATCCTTCAGAAATCATTCTAATATGCTGATTTGGTGCAATAAACATTTCTTATTATTATTAAAGTAGTTGTTCTACTTAATATTTTTGTGGAAACCTTGATTTAAAACTTTGGGGTAAGTAAGAAAAAAAAAAAAAGGAATACTTTTATTCAGCATTAAATTGACTTAATAAACTGACTATTTAAAAATAAAAACAAAAATCTTTTTTTGGGGTGTCTAGAAATTAATTTAATTTTTTTTTTTTTTTTTTTTTTTTTTTAGCAGACATTTTTTCAACATTGATAATAAGAAACTAAAGATTGAAGTAATGATGCTGAAAATTCAGTTTTGCCTTCAAAGGAATACATTAAATTTTAATATATAACATTCTTATTTGTAATAACACTTCACACTATAGTGGTAAGCATAAAATACTTCTGACGCAGTGTATACATTGAAATATAGTAGTATGCTTTCAGAGTGTTTTGGAATGTAATATCAATTCTGAATTGTTCACCCTCTCCATTTCTCTTTGTCACTGACAATTTCTGCTTGTGACAGCTGTTTTTGGATCCATTTTTTTGTAATCCAAGTGTCTCTGGTGCTTACTACACAGATGGACTTCTTTTTCGTACAGTAAATGGGACCGTTTCCAATGTGGGTGCCGCTGGGGAGGCCGAAGGGACACTAAGGTTTGTCTTATTTCTCCTTCGGCCTGCTTAGCAAAATGACAACCCTGACTGAAACTCTGTCCATGCAGCCTTGTGGCAGCTAGCTAGCCGAACACTCTCTTCCCTCATCATGACATCTTCATCTCAACAGCCTCTCAAAGAGAAGAGTGACTTGTCTTTCACTCTCTTTGACTCACTTCCTTCCTCCAAGTGTGTATCTCTCTCTCCTTCTCTCTTGGCTCTGCAGTGTGCCTGTCACTCACTGTCGGCTGGGTGGAAGCTCATGTCTGACATGCTTCCATTAGTAGAAAGACTGTTCAATTACCTCAGCTCACGATGTTTAAACCCTGCCAATTACTGATACATCTTCCATCTAAATTATGCATACACAGGGCTGGGCTGCTGCGTGTAATGATTTTCCCCTTTTGACACCGTGCTGTGTTGAGACCAGCGCGCCTGCAGTCGGAGGGAAGGTTTATCCAGATGCCCGTGCTCGCTGGTGTGCCAGTAGATCCCAGTTTAGTATCTTGCTTTGGTGTATCTTGTGCTCATTTAGTCTGATGCCTTCACAACGGCAGCTTTCTGAAATCACTGGCACAAAGCTTGCCGTCTTCAAACTGGCACACTATCTCTCTGTATGTGCTCGGCACATCTCTTCTCATCCCACTGTCTCCTAGCAACCTCGGCTGTCTCCGGCCCATGAGGCTCCCTCGTTTCTTCTCTCGGCATGACTTATCCCCCTTTATTCTACACTCCACCCCCTCCACTAGTTGACCTCTATTCAGCATTTGGGATGTGACCCCATCTCTTGCATGAGTACTTTCTCTGTACCATCTCAATCCAAGGCTACTCTAACCTGTCTTTTCAGTTTGCTTGTTTCTTTCGTACACCGTCTCACTCCATCTCCGGCTATTACTCCTCCTAAGGCACCCTATAGTTAATCTCTGATCTTGGAACCACCACATGTATCCAGACCACAGTTTTCCTTTAAAAGACAACATGAACAACATTCAAGATGCATTTAACTTCTGTAACATGGTTTTTCTGAGTAAAACAGGACATTGGGTAAGGGAATAAAGTAGGGCAGGACTTTATTTTATCTACTGGGAATTGATTGGATTGTGAAAAATGGGTATTACATGCCAGAAAGGCACTAAATCTGAATGCAAATATCTTTCAATGTCTTAATAATTTAGCTACTGGTTAACATTATCCAGTAGCCCACAAGGCTGAAAAACAAAGCCATTTAGGAGTTTGATGAAGGACTATGAAGACTTTTTTCCCCCCTTTGGAACAATATGCAATGAGTCATTTATTTCTACCAGAAATGTTAATTAGGAAAGTAAATAAGGTCAATTTAGTTGACTTTAAAGACATGAAATGGCATTCACACTGCATTTACCACTCATAATGTGACATATTTGTGAGTGACGTACAATAGAGAAGGAAATAATGCAGGGCAGGATTTGTTTTTATCCATCAGGATTTGATTAGACCGTGATCCCTAGGCTGCTATAATAATGGTTATTTTTCCCACCTGCACAGCCGTAGCTAAATGAACAGAAAAAGCTTATTAAATTTTGATGAAAGCAAACGTTTATGAAAATACATTTTTTTCTTTAGAATAGCATGAACAAATCACATATAATTAGACCAGTATAAAGTCACATATAAGTCCAGTAACATTTCTTAAGAAAGTAGAAACGGTCAATTTGAACTCACATTGACTTAAAACGCAGCCCTGTAGGGTCACTGTGATTTTGCCAACATTTTGTCCTAACCCTATCCCAATCCCTAAACCTAACCATACCTATAACGTATCCCTAAAACCAGAGGGAAATGATAGACACTGATGTAGAAACACCTAACCCTGGTTGCGATCCTAAACCTAAACTGTTAACTCGTCCCTCAAATCTGATTGGAATGTTGTTCCAGGACCAAAAAAGATGTTGATCCAGGAATATGTTGTAAGACCATGGTCGCAGTCTTATAAATTCCTTCACTTTTCTTGAATGCATTTCTAAGATCGACTGTGAGGCAAGCATTATTACCAGTGGAATCAAGGAGAATAAACTGAATTAATTTCAAATCATCAAAGTTCCCCATAAGTAATTGTTTCTGAGTCAGTGATCACGGGCATCGGGGTGGGGGGGTTTGCAAGGGATGGCCTGCCTGCCAGCAACCAAATAAGCCTGCAGCAGTGCTTGCAAGTGCATACTGCCCTATTATGGACAAATGCACAAAGAGCTCGCATTAAATTACATTAAATTCAGAGAGACTTCATCACACAGCACCCCAACACACAGCTAATACAGGCCATATCAAATGAGCTCTGAATCACTTCCAAATCAGCACTCTGATTAAATACACTTGCTCTATCAATAAGCAACCACCCGAATCTAACACAAATGCGTATGGTTCTGAGACTAAAGACACAGACTTCAAGGAAGATATTTTTTATGAAACCTGAGAGATTTCACATTTAGTTTTAGTAGTATGATTATTCAAAGCTATATACAGTGCATTAATAGCAGGAGAGGCAGGACATAGCGAGCACTGGGAGTCTGTGTGCATGTGGCTTAAGAGATCCAATGCCTGCAACATATAGTCGTTTAATGTAGTAATGTATAATAATGCAATGGGGGAATATTTGTGGGTCCTGATAATAATTTAAAAAAAAAAAAAAAATTTTAAAAAAAACTTTATTTTGTCTTAAAGGTGCGGTGTGTGAATTTTAGGGGCATCTAGAGGTGAGGTTGTGAATTGTGAAATCACCCACCCACATAGAGAAACTACAGTGGCCGACACAGGACAAAGATGTTGTTGTCGGAGACGAGAGTAACTAGCACTCTGTAGAGAAGTGTGTCCGTTTAGGGCTACTGTAGAAACATGACGGCCGCAAAATGCAGATTTCGGTGTATGTAGATAGAAATGGCTCATTCTAAGGTAATAAAAACATAACGGTACATTATGTAAGGTCTTTATACACCACTGAAAACATACTTATGTATATTATATTGCATTTCTGTCAATAGAGCCTCTAATACTACACACTGCACCTTTTAAATATTGCGATACGTATCGTATCGTGAGTTCAGTACTGCAATTTATATCGAATCATGAGTGTATCGTTACACCCCTAGTTGGAATTGTTATAAAATTTAGGCTGAACTTTAAAACACAGAGCCAAGAGTAAGCTTTTAGGTTTTCTTTGAGAAAACTCATATAATGTAATAAAAACTGTGGTATGATTTTCATAGACATACAGTCCATTACTGTCTGGGTTCACCAACTAACCATCCACTGAAACTGCATTGGGAGATTGAATTCTGTGGGTTAAGGAGGGGTTAGTTGGTCCAACAATTGCTTATAGAGGATAAAGAACAAATGGTGGTTGAGGGTCAAAAAAATCATATAGCATTAAACTTATTCTCACATACATATAAGAGTTAAACTGCAAAGTTTGATAATTTTACTTTTTGTGCTATGACACATACATTTGCAAATATTTCTATTTTCCTTACACATTGATTGATGCATCATCATCATGCACATGCTAAACTAGTATATCTTATATATTGAACAAGCAAGTTGTTCAAATAAGCACAAACTCTTAGACTGGCATGAGAAAGTCTGAAACTGAAATCCAATTATAATAAAAGTAACGTATTGCAATGCATTGCATCGCAATATACTTATTGCAATGTGTGTTGTATTATGAAGTGGTCTACACTACACAGCTCTAATTCCAACCACGCCTATGAGTATCGAAACATACCAGTATCACTTTGAAAAAGTATTTCACTGACGGTAAAGAAAAACAACAGTCGCAAATAAAGATTTTTCCTCCATGAGCAGCGCTTTAAAGATTAAGAAGGAAAGCTCATTTCATATGCTGTGTGTTGAGGTTCTCAGTCACAGTCAATTCAGGCGGATTGCCCTAAGACTTGTGGAGGCTCAAGCTGTGATGCTCTGGCAGAGGTGGAATAGGGGGCTGTATCCCTCCCCAGCTGTGCTTCCATGGAGATGGGGAATGTAGAACATAGCCAGGGCAGGCTGGTTTGAATCCCAGCTGTGCTGCAATGGCAACAATCAAATGCAGGACAAAAGTGGTTCATACTTCATTTGGATCCCAGCTGGGTACCAGGGCGATGCCGGAAAACAGGACAGCTCAGCACACACCCTTGTGAAACCCCAGCTGTGATGGAGAAATAAAGCCGAGGGGTGATACAGATGTGTCCCCCATCCTTGTATGCCAAGCTGAAATGGAGGGCACAGGGTTCCCCTACACCGGAGCCGATCCGTGCCTCCATAATGACGCTATCTTGAACAACAAAGCTTGAACACAGAAAAGTGGGGCAGAGCAGTGTTCTGTCAATATATCACTGATATGCTACTTTTTCCTCTTCCCACAAGCCACAAAAACTGGCACAGACAGGTTTTTAGAAAACACAGCCAAAGCGATCCAATGAGTTGAAGCTAATAATTAGCTTTATCACACAATGACATGGGTCGTCTAAGAGGCCGAATCTCCCTCTTTGGTGAACAATAGCAGACAATATGTTCCAGCTCAGGAGAAATCTCCAGCGGGGATTGCCTGCTTCATATAATACTTGTCAAATCCCGGTTGACACTTCATATGGACTGCTAATCAGACACAATCCATCCCTGGGCGAGACCCTGCAGTTTCCACAAATCTTTTTGTTGCGAGCACAAAAACCCACAGAGCTGCTGTTCGGACTTCACATTTCTGGTCTTTTGTTTACTCTGACATTAATCCAAAAGGGAAACGTGGGAGTGGGTGCTGTATGAATATCTAAACAGGTATTCAGTGCGAAGAAAGCTAAATGACTGCTGAAAGACTCAGTGATTGCAAACAAGGATAACGAGAGTACGAAAAACTGGTAAATAAAACAAATGGAAATAGACTGTCTATTTTCAGGACTGGTGCTCTGGAGACTCGTGCCTCCGCGTCGTTTTCTCTAGTCTGATATTTTTAGATGGAAATTGGAGTGTGAGTATGACATTGTTTCGCATACCTAACAATTACGCTTTAGGAAGTTTGCCACCCAGTTAAGGTGTGAGTAGATCCTCATCTTCTGGTAAGACTTTGAAAAAGTCAGAGTTGGGGAACAAATATGTATGTGCCGCACAAGTTTCCACTTGACATGAATCTTTTGTGTACTGCTGGTCCACAAAATAGAATAGTTTGTGCTGTACAGTGGTGTTTTGTAAATACGAATGGGGTAGCAGCTGAAGATTAAGGTAAGGGTAAAAGTTTGATTAGAGATTATGCTTTTCTCTTGTGATTGGCATCACAAGAAACCAGTCATCTGCTTTTAGAACGTGATTAAATAAGTATAGCAATTCAGACCAATTTTGTCTGAAGTGTTCATGTATTAGCAAAGTAATGAAAACATCTGCCTCTCCAAGGTCTTTAAGGGCTGCAATAAATGCTGAAGAACCATGATAGTCTTACAAACAATCTAACACATAATTGCACGCCACAGTGAACACTAGATAATTTTAAAAGCTTGCTGAAACCCCTCTCAAAGGGGCAGAATCCAATCTCCAAAACTCTCCCATTTCATGCTATACTGCATTTTGGTATTGTTAATTACCTTCTATCGTCCTGTTGAAAACAGCCAATATTTTTTTTTTCCAATCTTGTCAATACCAGAGGCTATCTTTAGCTTCCACTCAATGTGGTGGTTTTGTTGTAGTAGTCTACGCAATTGTGTCAGGGTCCTGTCACTCCGGTTGGTCTTATTCTTGGTTTGGTGACAGAACCCTGACACTAATGTATTGTCTTGTCCTTGTGTGAGCATGCGGTTTCAAATGTTTGGGCTTCTCAATGTTCTGTCTTTTGTTGTGAGCATACGAGTTGAGTGTTCATTCCCCCACCGTGTGCACTTGTCAGGTCTTGTGTGTTTTTATTGAGTACCTGACTTGATAACCGAGTATTCTTGTTTTGTGTAGCATGCGGCTTGTGATGTTTGGGATGGTCATGATTAGTGTGAGCACATGGCTTCTGTCATGTTTATTGTGCCATGTGCCGCCCTGTCTTGACCCCACCCTCCTTGTTATCTGATTATTAGTTAATTTACCCACGCTGTCCTCCTTCGTTATCCTCCTCATTTGCTTCCTTATTTATTGTCCCCGTGTTCTCTGCCTCGTGCTAGATGTTTTCGAATGTCCCTGGTGTTTCCTTATCGTGTCCTGCCTTGCTGTGTTGGTGGATCTTGTGTTTTCCCCTACAGAGTAGTTTTTGTTTGTTTTTTTGCCATTTAAAAAAGTCCATCATCTCCCGTGTTTGAGACCTGGCCTCATCCCTTACACCAAACCTGACAATTTGGAGCAGATACTGGTGTGCTGCTAAGCGAAGCGGCTGAGCTGTGTGACGCAGTCGTGTGTTCATGGTTATGAAGTGTAGAGGCTTTAGCGGACTGGCCCATCGCATTAGCGTTACCATACTGAGCATGGAGAGGGGGAGATAGACAGGCTCAGTGAGCATCAGGGTGGCCCTGCTCTTCTCTTCTTATCAGCCTGCAGTGCTTGCCATC
The DNA here is from genome assembly GCA_018749465.1 of Paracanthobrama guichenoti. NCBI lineage: Eukaryota > Metazoa > Chordata > Actinopteri > Cypriniformes > Gobionidae > Paracanthobrama > Paracanthobrama guichenoti. The sequence continues at coordinate 20,566,585 of CM031952.1, read as the reverse complement.
CGAAAAAAAAAGAGAAAAAAAAAAAAAAAAAAGAGGGAGGGAGGAGGAGGAGGGAGGGAAAAGCATAAAGTGCAGGAGAGAGATATACAGAGAGAGCGAGAGAAAACAAGTGCAGATGTAGCCAAGCAATTAATAGTCGCCTTGTCTGGCATTTCAATTCAAAACTCAAGCAAAAATATCTATTATAAGGATGGTAATTATAGATAGAAAAGAGCTTCCTCACCAGGGCTTAAAAACTGTAAAAAAAAAAAAAAAAAAAAACCTTGGTTCACTCTGAGCATAATTTCTGTTCATGCATTCCTTCTGTAACATTACTGTTCCCAAAAACGGTTTGATTAAAAAATAAATAAAAATAAATACTGGTTAATAATGTTTTAGTTTGTGCCTATACTTTATACCAGAGCTTGAATTGAACTTTATACTAGAGCTTGTGACTATACCTTGTAACTCGATTGAATAGTCAAACTGTCTGCAAAACCTCATACAGAAGCTCCATCCGCCCCAATCGTGAATGAAGTCCTGCATGCATTTTGGAGACTGTCTCTGCTTGTCTGCAGTGCAAGGGTAAATTTGAAAAAAAGTAAGCATTTTCTTTATCCAAAACACGATGTGTGTAATGGCTAATGTTTTATGTTTTTGAGGAGCGGAGAAGCATGTCTTAGTCTGGTTATTTGCTGTCTAATCTTAGCTAATACAAGGCATAAGTGCATAACACTTCGCCTTTTATAACACAAGCTTTTTGCCAAACTAGGGATGCTCATTTCGGTTAATTTTCCTGACCAACAACCACCGCTCATTATCCGATTATTAACAGTTAACTGATGAGATTATAATATTGAATTGGCATTAAATAAAAATACAACTGACGAGTGTCTGTGACCCGTTAAAAAGACAAACAGCAGCATACAGAAAAGCTCAACAACAGAACCTGGATTCACATTATCAAATTTTCACACACCTCCAGCGTTTCTGACAACAGAGAAAAACAGAAAATAAATAGGCCTACACTAAATATTTGCACTTAAATAATTACCAAATTAAAATGACAAAACGAAAATACACTGAATCCGTTTGAAGCTTTGAAGAACCGGAATACACTCGACGCAGAAGTATAAATTGGGCTTTAGTTTGGAGTGCAGCCTGTTGACAGAAAACACCCTCTCAAGCCTTGTTTATATTTTTGTCTGGCTACAGCGCGAGCCTCCGATGACTGGGACCAAGCGAAATGGGGTCGCGTGCGCTCAACACGCACGACCACCAACTCTGCGTTGACGTCATTTTTGCCGCGTGCAGCCTCACGCTCGTGCGGATGCTGCGAGTATAAACAAGGCTTTAAACAAGGCTTCTGATGGCACTGATGTCCCGGGAATACAGAGATAACGCCACACTAGAGTGGCCAGCCTCGGGAAGTGCCTTTCATTTGTTTTCCACCAATCAGGAGTTTGTACTACTGCTGTATTTTAATACCGCTTAGCATATTTTGCAAGTAACTTTGTCACCCTTTCTGTCGATAGTCCCACACAGTAGGCCTAAGTTACTTCTTTTCCATTGCTTAATTTTGCAAAATATGTCTGTGTAGGCACGTGTGGTTGCATGTGCATTCTGTGAGTTAACAAATATAGCATATTTTTCTTTAACCATGCAGCAAACAACTGATAGTTGTTAACATAGTATTAATCGGTCAAAATTATTAATTCCGGTTAACGGTTAAACGGTCAATATGAGCATCCCTATGCCAAACATATTAAACGAGCGGCCACATAGCTACAATAACTTTTGTAACCTGTAAGTTGATAAAAACCTAATGCGAGGCACTCAGATCTGCCTCAGATGCGGCTGCTCTAATGATGGACAAAACACAAATCTCTGGGATGGTAAAAACCTTTGTATACCACAATACTAACTTTGACAACAAAGTGTTTAACTCTTTCCCTACCAAACACTGAATTGGGTTCTATGACATATCTTCTGAAAAAGTGAAAAATCTCCAGATCAAAACACAAACGAAGCAGCAGCAGAAACAAGCTATATCATATGTAATCATATGCATATGTAAAATAACGCAAGCATCAACATTAAACAGCATATGAATCAAAACCGCCTAAATGTTACTGAATGAAATGTTGACCCAGGACAAGCTACAGGACTGAGCAAACATTAGGGGTGTTGATAAACTCGATTTACAAAAACAAGATTTTTCTCAAAATGTTGCCTTTTTATGAAACTTACCCATTTTGTTGATAAAAAGAATGCATGAAGCATTTTTTTAATTATTATTATTATTTAAAAGCAGAGGCTCTCTTCTTTCTTTTGATAAGATTTGCATGTTCAGATATTCATACAACAACATATTCTGGGTGCCATAAGATGCTTGTGAAAATGATCAAAAACGCTGGTGGTAGCTGGCATTATTAATATAAAAAGCATCTCAATTCAATTCAGAATTGCGCACAACCATGATTCAGACCTATTTCTGAATTAAGTGTTTAGTGTTACTCGTGCCACACATTGAGACCTTGCCTTGGGCCATTTCTTCAGAGACACACTGAACACAAAGACATTTCAAAAGAAGCAAACAAAGAAAATATAAGCAGGAGACAGAGGGAAAGCATAAGAGAGGAAGAAGAGGGGGTTAATGGGTGACAGTACTTGGAGGAGAAAAGGTTACGGTTCATTTGTCACTGTCCGATTGGTTTGCCTTTTCCTCATAACAGCAAGCATGGATCCTTCCCCTAAACCCCCCTTCAATGTCCCCCCCCCCACTGGCATACACACAAACACACACACACACACACACACTCACACACTCACACTCTTAGCCCGAGGAAGAGCTTTATCGGATAGCCTCTATCCTGTTCTACAGAGCTTTTTAAAGATCCTTTTGATTGTCTTTATCCTGGCAGAATACTGTATTTAAATTCGATAAAACAGTAAATATCTTTGTTTTACATGGAGGTCAAACCTCTTAATCTCACAAATACTGAGCTGGACAGCTGACCCTGTCATGCTGTAGCGGAAGTACAGGATTAGGGATGAGCCACGACTATCTAGATTTTTATACACGTTGTTAATTGTTGCTTTAGCTGATATTTGATATATATTGTATATTGTAAAACAGTATATTGTAAAACATTATTAAAATAAAAAATAAAAGATTCTATTTTAATATATTTATATGTAATTTATTCCTGTAATAGCAAATCTAAATTTTCAGCATCATTACTCCAGTCTTCAGTGTCACGTGATACTTCAAAAATCATTCTAATATACTAATTTGCTGCTCAAGAAACATTTCTTATTATTGTCAATATTGAAAACGTGATCATTTTTATTTTTCAGGACTTGACTGAAACATTAATTTATAATAGAAGACATTCGTAATATTGTAAATGTCTTTACTGTCAATTTTGATCAATTTAACGCCCTTACTAAAATATATATATATATATATAAAAAATAATAATTATATTTAGAAATGTGTCTGATTAGGGGTCAGGTGAACCCAAAATCAGTTTATTTTTACAGGGCTTCATAAAGATTGATTAATGGATTAACCATTCAGACTAAAAGGTCAAGATTTGACTGGTTAGCATAACACAAAGATTTTCCATTGATGGCCATTCAAAAATGTATTCTGACTAAATACATTTTTTTCACTGTTTCCTGCCTTTTGTGTCACAGCTTAGTCACTAGTGACAGGTTTGGGACTAAGCCGATGAGCAGAGATGGCAGATTTCAAAATGGGTACTTTGAGGGGTTCCCGTGCCAGGTGCCATTGAGATGAACGGGACTGCTAATAGATAGCTTTCTCCAGGTGTTATAGCCATCTTTGGTTCAAGCAACCAACAAGATTTTAAAACATTTACAATATACAAGCCTGTGTATTTTTTTCCCTATGAAACAGGTGTGGTAACAACTAGAAAATGTTTTTTTTTCTTTCTCTCTCTCCCTCTTATGTTCTCTCACTGTCTTTCTCTATCCTGCTGGGACTGATATGGCTGTGGGATGTGAGGAAGGCCACAGCTGAGGTAGCAGTCCAGCATGCACAAACTCGTTCATTGGTACTGCGTGTCCACTCAAAGATCACTGTGTAATAAATGGCAGAGCACAGTTACTGCAATAAACTCTCTGTCTTTCAAATTCACTTTCAATGGAGCTTTAATGATGTGACTGTCCAAACTACAATATTACCAATGCAATGTAGAGCAATTTCTGGATATAACACAATCCTTTCTTCCTCTCTTTCATGGTGCACGGTCAAGCAGGTGACCCGCTGGCTGCCGGTTTAAACCCCAACTGGGAACGAACAGGGTGTTTTCCAGCAGCTAGATAATTAACCTGAATTCTTCTGTGTATCCAAGCGCATAATGGACAACTGAGAGCCATGTCAGCGACTGCAGATAAGGGCATCTGCTCTGCATTCTGATTACAGTCATAGAAATAACGCTGATAATGACGTGTTATTATCATCAATTATCTTCTCATATTATGGAAACAGAAAAACATGAGTAAAAGAGATTGGATGTTTGTCTAATCTGTGCTGACAGTGCAGCAATTGCGTGTCTGTGTTGTATAGCCGAGGTTCGTGGCTTGAGAAAGCGAGGGCAAGAAAATCTCAAACAAAACATGTCCGCCAGGGTCCGAGACGACAGAGCTAATGATGACACCCCTCCTTTCCCTAAAGGACCACCATCTGTGCATCGACTCTGTGGTTTTATCCCATTTTCTTTTTTTTTTTTTAAAAAGCCCTTTAATTGGATTTCATCATCCTGACAAGTGCTTTTGGCCAGATAATTATCACTGGTGCATTGTCCAATGCTATCTCTGCCTCTCTTCTCAGTGGCCTTTGTGTTTAAACATGCCTTCTATCCAGATAAGAGCGTGAGACTGCCATGCAAATAATCATCTCTGAACGTGCTTTAGAGCACTCACCCGAAGAATCTCTTACCACGGGAAATAAAGGATTAGACTGCAGTGGACGCTCTCTCTGTGCGTCTCTTCTCGTTTTCTCTCCTGCTCTCTTTCACACCAGTGCATAGTTATTAGTCAGACAAGGGATTCCAACATGGTGGAAAATATTGGATCTGGATCAAGTGTAGCCATGTTATTCAACACCACTGACCATTTCTACAGGGGGGTGGGGAAAAAGCTTCCGAAATCAATGATGTAAGAAATATCCTCCATTTAAATAGAAATCAACACCACATACACAGACCAATATAAAATTACAAATGTACCATTCCTTGATCACAGGGGGATTTGAGCATGTTTTGCCACATCGTCAAGTTGAACCTAAAAAGCTTATCTTGCAAATGACTACAACTGAAGAGTGATTCTGTGGGGCACTTGAAGAGCCAGCTTGTGTCTGAACACATTCAACGCTCATCCTGGAATATATTCAGGTTGACGCTGTTGCTTTTGAGACTAAGACAAGGAGGCACATCAGAACAATTCACAATGTCAGAAGCTCTTCTTTCTCACCCCATTTTATATACTTATGCAATTAAGCCTTGTTCTTTTTACTGCCAACAAGAAACAGCGGTGAACATCATTTCTGCCACTGCCAAAAAGCCAGGGAGAGCTCAATATTCATGAAATATTCGAATACCATACCTTCCCAGTAGGGTGAAGACAGTGAGAGAAATAATGATCACTGCTCATGTCTGCCAGCAAAAGCAAGAGAGAGAATTACGCAACAGCATATCTCCTCTGCACTTTTTTTGGGGGGTTTTGCACTTTTTTTTTCTCTTTTTTTTTTACCGGTAAGTGGATTATTCTCCAATCCAGGACACAAGAAAATTAATGTTTTCCATCATGACTATGCATAGTTTTGAAGCCTCGGATATTAAACTAGGCCTTAAACGCGCTTGCTGCTGAAGATGTGGGTTGAACAATTTCAACATAATTGGTTTGCTGGTTTCTCCAAAACTGCACTATGTAGCAGTTCTCTTCAGGCGTGGAGATAAAGAATGGAAGTTCTTATTAGGATTTGTATTTTGACGGGGTCAGGAGTTGAGCCTGCTCGTTGACATCTCAGTACGAGCGAGGCCGTCTTGGGGCTGTCGAGGGGCTTGACTGACAAGCCTCTGACTATGAACGCTGGATTTGAAGAATTTATTTAGTTGTAACTTCTTGTTTGTTTGTGCAAGGGTGTGATGCATGATTGAGTCACTGAGAGCTCAAACTCAGAGAATTAGAGCACCACGTCATGGCTGCAGGACCGATTCTTCATTTCCTGCCATTTTTCCTCTACACATAGAATGTCCTGTTGATTACCAATGCAAATTGTGATTATGATAATAGTATGCTTGCAGTAAGTGATATTAACAGTAGGTTTATAAAAGTAAAGCTCTACCAAGTCTGCCCCCAGGCATCTTTTCTGCAGTAACACGCATCATGGCCAAATATGAAACCACATTTTCTCTTGGTAGTTTGTAACTTGCATTATGTATGAATGAAGCATCTGAATAATGAAACTTGATTGTAAGTGTAACAACACACCACGGCAAGGCTGTTAAGGTGTGAATGTGTGTGTGAATGTATACCTCTCTAATGGAACTTAATGGATTGTGTTCAGATCTCTACCACTTTTAATGGGGTGAGATGTCTGAGAGGTCTTTGTCCTCGTTTCACTCTCTGTAGTTGAAACTTTCCCACTGACCCACAGGTGAGACTGAGGCTAGTGCCCACTAAACCGATTCCTGTTGGATTTAGAGAGTCAAAAGCAAGTTGTGTCTTGAAAATGCAGTAAAATGACTGCCATTTTTGGGGGTTCCTTCTTTCTGACAAAACCAGCTCAGACTGGCATGACTCTTCAGGTTGGGTCATGCTGGTTTTGTGCTACGCTACCTGGTTAGTTTAGCTGGTAAAGCTAGTTATGAAGCCTGGTGGGAACTTCCAAAACATATTTTGTCAGCGATCCTGGTGGTTTCCTCAGTGCTTGCTGAAATGAATTATTGTTAGCGAGATGGCAAAACAAGATCTTCTCAGTCTGTCAAATATGAAAATCATATTAAAGAAATGGAAATATATGAGACCCAGGGAATCTTCCGTCTTTGGGAGACTGTTTGCCTTTTTATTTACAGTGTCTTCAATTGTAATATCATCAATATTTCCAAATAAGCCTCAGCAAATGCAGATCTGTTGCCCATTTCTCCATGGCAACACATCAAAGAGAAAAATGTGCTTCATAGTTATGCAAAGCCCATGACGAGACAATTACATCATGCAAAGTTGATTTTTCATCACACTGAGAGAATGAGTCACTTCATTACTGACACCTCAGAAATCTGATTGGCATTGTTGGCCTTTGAATGAGCAAAATAACTTATATTTGCATAGTGAAAGATAAAGTGAGACAAAGGCAAGGAGACAGAACACAAAAGACAGGATGGAATACTGATGCAAGAGTACACTGTAAAAAGTAATTATATTTTATCTATACAGTGCTTTGAGTCACAGATACTAAATTTTTTTTAATTTCTTTGAATCTACATTAAAACACTGACAATATTCCCTCAAATAATGCCCAACTAGCCTAAATAAAGTTGCATTCACAAAGAGTTTCGTATTGTACCATAGCATCAATGTTGCATTTAAATGCACATCAGATGTTTCTCTAAAATAAGTCTAAATAATACTGTACAGCTACAAAACACCAAATTATGGTTAGCACTGTGACTTTTCACAATTTTTGGAGTATTTTATATAATGTGTGGGTTAGGGTTAGGGTGAGATCTAGGGATTTATTGGTGTACTTATTTCTTCTGACTGTTTAACACATTAAAATTAACAAAATTAATGCAGCATTCATTTTTCAATTCCTGACCCTAATATATACCCCACCCTCCCTTTAACTAGAGATTTTACTTAGTTATCATGAAAATTAATGCATAACATTTTGAATTAAATGGTACATACAGTATAAGAACATTCTAATTTATTGACTTAATTTCTACTTTATTAATAATTGCTAGTTTTCCTCACTTTATTAGCTTAATGAGACAGTTTCATTTAGTGAACACATTAAAATAGTCTAAATGTACGAGAACTAAGGACAAACTTCAAAGGGGTAATTCACCCAAAAAAATGCAAATTCTGTTTTCATTTACTCACCCTCAAATTGTTCTAAACCTGTATAAATTGCTTTCTTCTGCTCAACACAAAGAAGATATTTTGAAGAATCAGAGTAAACAAACAGTTTATGGGCCACACTGACCTTCCATCGTATGGAGAAAAAAATTAAAAAATACTATATAAGTCAATGGGCCCATTAACTTTTTGGTTACCAACATTCTTCAAAATATCCTTTGTGTTGAGCAAAAGAAATAAATTCATACAGGCTTGGAACCCTTGAGGGTGAGTAAATGGTGACCTTTTGGGTGAACTATCCCTTCAAAGACTAATTATTATTTCACCCAAAAATTTTAATTAGCCCATGATTTACTCAAGCCATCCTAAGGTGTATGACATTCTTCTTTCAGACGAATACAATCGGAGATAATATTAAAAAAAATGTCCTGGCTAATCATTATAATGGCAGTCCAAAATTTGAAGCCATTCTAAAAGTAATCCACACGGCTCCAGGGGGTTAATAAAGGCCTTCTGAAGTGAATCAATGGGTTTGTGTAAGAAAAATATACATATTTAAAACTTTATGAAGTAAAATATCTAGCTTTCGGTGAACCGCCTTCCGTATTCAACTTACGAAGAAACTGTAATGCCTCTCACAGTTCAAAAAACGCTTGCGCTACGCCCGACATCATCGTCGCACTAGTTACGTTTTCTTTGTAAGTTCAATATGGAAGGTGGAAGCTAGGAATTTTACATTATAGTATGTTAAATATGGATATTTTTCTTACAAAAACCCAACAATTTGCTTCAGAAGGCCTTTATTAACCCCCTGGAGTTGAGTGGATTACTTTTATAATGGATGGATACACTTTTTTTGTGCTTCAAATTTTGGGCTGCCATTCACTGCAATTATAATGCTTGGAAGAGCCAGGACATTTTTTAATAAAACTCAGATTGTATTCATCTGAAAGAAGAATTTCATATACATTTGAGGCTTGAGGACAAGGAAAAAATGGGGTAATTTTCATTTTTGGATGAATTATCCCTTTAAGACAGTTGTTGAGAGAACCTAAAAAAACTTTTTTTTTTTTTTTTTTTTTTCTCACCAATTGCTTTTTACGGTGTACATCTACCAATGTAAAGGAAAACAAGTAAAATCACTCAGACGGGATAGAGAAAGACCGAAAGAAAGAGAAGTATCTAAGAGTTACAGCGGCAGGAGAGAAATGGCATATCACATTATTGAGAGAAGCACTGGTGCTAAGCTGCTTATTGATAAAAGCACTAATCTGCCTGGTGGAAGGTAAAGGAGGCTGGAATGAGTAGCGATAAAATATTTGAGCTAAAGGCAATGCCATCAGGAAGCTGAGCCTCTACATAGCTTTACCTAAAGGAGCTTCTCATTTTTTTATTAAGTGCAATTCTGACCATCGGTGGCTCACAGAACGCGTGAAATGAAACGGGACACAGAATACAACTGCCACTGCCTTTCATCTGCTCAGGCAAACATCTAGAGATGGAGAGAAAGAGAGAGAGAATGTACTGTCTATAAACCTGTCATGATTATTACATAATTAGCTGATTGTGATTGCTGTGCACTTTAAATTTCAATCACACATTCCCATCCAAATTTATAATAATCCAATGTAGGAATGCTAGGAAATGTCTTTATACTGTTCATCAATATATCGCTATAATATATTATTCAGGTTGGCTGGGTTCCACTGTTAATGAAAAATGGACTATAATGATTGCTATTATTTGTATGACAATTATTCATAATTGTGTCAGCCCGCCCTATCTATATTCATCCTTATCGTAGCTTTCTTTTCTCATATCATAAGCAAGAATGCAATATGATGAAATCAGAGATGCTGTGCCTCTGGCGCAGTGAAAAAAAATGACATCGCTTCGTAAACACCCATGTAGAAAAATGCTTCTTAGACAACATTCGCATAAATCAAGCTCCTTGTGGTTGTGTGCAGAAATATATTTGGGAGGAAATGAATCTGACTGTGAACACTTGCATATTACCATAATCATTATCATTATTGTCATCCTCGTCTTCGACGACACTATCATTAGTTGCACATCTGTGTGCTGCTGTGGTGCGCTATGATTCGCTGTCGAACAGCTCAACAACATCAGCCATCTCCTTCGACAGAAAAACAGTCTTCTGCAAGTGAAGCACCTCCTGGGTTGGGGCTGTAATCCCTTTTAACAGATAATCATTGGGATGTTAGATTGAAATCACCAACAAAGCATATAAGGACTGGACCAGAGGCATGAAGATTTACGTACGCCTTTCCACTACTCAAATCTCAAGTTTCTGAAAGAATTTGTGTCCTTTTGAGATGAAGGGAGAGAGACAGAGAGAGATGATCCAATTCTACTGTGTCAGTTCTGCAGGGCCCATCCCAGTGTGCTTGTCAAGATCATGAGAATCGATTAGCCCAAACTCAAAATGTCATGTCGGTCTCATTTATTTGAAGTAAAGATCCAACAGAGTGGTGATATCTAGTGAATCATTTTGGCAGAAGAATCAGCTTGAACATACTAAAATTGGTTGTTGGCCAAAATGTGGTTCGACTACAAAATGGCTAAAAAAGAATTATAAAAAACTTTGTGGTTATACAGTCTTATCACTACTAGACAAGATTACTTATTTGGAATATGTCTGCCCAGTGCACTAAATCCCTGAGCACTTGTCCAGGTCAATCGATTCTGAAGTGTCAGCCAAGACCAGTCAGTTCATAAGTGCCTGCAGAGACTTGTTAGTCCCAGAGAGACCCTCTAGCGAGACTCTGTACAAACAAGAATGCATATCTGACCCTCCCTTTTGTCTAGTTGGCATCTGTTGACACAAGTGCACCAGCTGTAGGTGAAATGGAATTGCCTTATTGTGCTAATTTCCCTCAGTATGGGTGATCTCTGTAGAATATCATTGCAAAGTATTTCTTTATAATTGCTTAGTTGTTTGCTCCTGCAGACTGGGGGAAGGGAGGGTGCCTTGAAATCTCGAATTCCTGTAAGTGCAGCAGTTGTCTTCACGCTGAGCATGAGCCTGTGAGGCCTTCGCACCTGACAGTAGATTGGTCCACCGAGAGGGAGCTGAGTGCCGGCAGTATTGTGCTCTAATGAGGAGCAGTCTGAGGGTATTATGGGCTGTATTCACTGAGGGGAGATCTGAGAGGGTGGGCGCCAGGTTTGAGGTTTACGGCTGCATTCTGCTATGGATATTAGCCAAAGCTGGGTTGAGCAGATGCTCAAGATCTGGGATTCTGGGAAGGGCCTTGAGGCAGCCTCCATAAAGGCAGGGCTGCCTCACATAGAGAATATATGAGTAGGAGAAGAGCCATACAAAGAGTAGGGGACTCTAAAGGTACTGAATATATCTTGGTGCCAGGGCTGATTTATGGCCACGTTGGATTCGTTATATAGGGTGCATAATTTACTAATGTGAAAAGAAAAAAAGAGAGAGAGAGAAAAAAAAAAGCCATGGAAGAATGCTCAGTAGAAACATTTTTGATGGCAGATCCTCTTATCTTAAAGCTTTGCTTGCCAGAGAATATGAGACGTGTGTGGTAGATATGAAGATAGCGAGATGGAGTGGAGATAGCAGGAAAAGGCTTGGCTTGGAGCTATTTTTCAGCTACAATGCTTTGCTAGCCTTCATTTCACTGCTTTTACTTTGCTTTTACCATCCAGGGGATGGGAAAACTGTCTTGACAGAGTAAGGGTGAGCTAAATCTTATAAATCATAGTTAGTGTTGGGAATCAAAATCACTGCCAATTCTGGAATTGAATATTTAAGGTCAGGAATCGGATATTTGTTATAAAATTAACATTTCGATTCCTCTTATCGATTCCTTTGTGTGCACTTTAATATGACTTTAAACCATTCAAGTGCTAGATGTGTGCATTTTCTGTGCTGCATACACATCCAAAGCGTGCTCAGAAAAAAAAAAAAAAAAAAAAAAAAAAAAAAAACACGATGTGGACATAGAAATCCGCCGCTCATACTGAACAGTATGCGATACTGAACAGAGTACTCTTCCGCATGTCTTTGCACTTGAACAGACAAATACAAACAAAAATATGTCAAAATATTACCGTAAACACAGTTGGTTATGTCTTAAGTAAACGTAACAGTTGACAAAGAAAATGCAAGTGTAACAGTATCCGTGCAGCTCTTAAAGTGAAAGACATCTTGATTAACAATCAAACAACAAAAGACAAAGCTGTTCTTGACTGAATAACTTTTCTATATTTGTAATGTATATTTTATTCATAAAGTGCAGTTATTTTACATTTTATTACAGTTTCTATATACCTGAATACTCAAATTTTAAAACACTGGTTCAATCATATCTTTGTTCAGTTGTAATTATTTGTGTGATTGAGTAATTTAAAAAGAACAAATTAAAAAATTAGCAGTGTTTACTTGTCTTTAATAATGCTTGAAATGTATATTAGTCAGGCTAGTGGTTTTTGCTATGGTATTTTTAAACCAAAGTTCCTTTTGTAAGTGTTCTTTAGTCTTTTGTTTTTTGTTCATGGTATCCAGTCACAATTAAATGTTTTTCAGTAAGACTTAAAATAAATGCAAATGGTATGTTGTTGTTTTTTACCTTATTGGAAACAATAAGATTCGAAATCGATAAGCAGAATCGAATCGTTCAAAATTCAAACGATACCCAACCCTAATCATAGTATGACAAATGTTTCTAACATCTCCATCTATACACCAATCTGTATAGTCTGACTGTATCACAATACTTATTTTTGCTGGGAAATCAAGTAAAAAATGGATTAGTGGATTAAAGGTGAAGTGTGATTTTTCTGCACCATTAGCTGCATCACACATAATTGCAATCTGTTTAAGCGACCCAACTGGCCTGGATATAATAACAATACCAATGAACCAATACATTTGGGACAGAAGTAACCTGTTTGTCCAACCATTGGGAGTTATAACAAAATGAATAAATTCTTAACATTCACATTATATAAATAATTAGAGCTGTGTGAGCTCAACCTGGCCAGTGAGCATGGCATCATACACATATTTGATTAATCAGATATATACACAATATGAATAGAATATTACAGCTACTGTAACATCTGCATTAGCATTCATTGAAACACTGAACATCATCACAATGTTTGTTTAGAAATCTGTACTTAGTGTTATTTAGGACATGAGGGATTGACGTATAAAATAGTTATTTTCATTGACAAAAACAAAACTACATCTAGCTCAATTCTACTGGAAAGTTATGAAACACATGGGGAAACAAACAATTAAACTGTGTTTCACACTGCACCCTTTTATAACAACTTCATCCTCATCAGTAAAAACAAAGCAAAGCAGTCATGCCTACTAATATGTATAGATGCAAAATCTTTGCCAGATGAAACATTACTACCATCTCACAAAATATACCATAACCTGCCCAGTCCCAGTATGAAGGTGTTCTTCCAACACACTGGCTCTTTCAAGGTTAAGAGATGTGTTTCACTAATTAAAGCACACCTCAAAATCCAACCTGAATCCCTGCCTCCCAATCCTCCTCCCTCCAGTTAGAGATGAAGGGCAGCCCATGCTAAAGTGAGGGGAAAACTGAGTGTTATCTCCGTCTAATAAGGCATTTTAATTGTATGGATTTAATTTAAGCACAGATTTACAGCTTCACAAGCTCTCATCCCACCCATTTAAAAATAACTGGGAAGGTCTCTCCCTTGATCCCGACTGTGCGCTAATGTCTCTCACTCAAGGCTGTTCCGGAGAAAGAGAGAAAGAGAAAGAGAGAGAGCGAGAGAGAGAGAGAGAGAGAGAGAGAGAGAGAGAGAGAGAGAGAGGAACACGTCACTAAAAAGGTGTTAGATCTTTGCCATGACCAAGCTAATTAACAGCACTGTACTTGATGAATCCATGCAGTCCCCTTGGTAACTGTCACACAGTCTAACACATTTGGAGGTTATAGAGGGAGAGAGTTTTGGGAAGATCCATGAACTGTGAAAGACACGCACAAACACACGACACAGCAACACATTTAAACAAATCTCTCCTTACGGAGTCAGGCCATGCCACTGTGAATTGAGCATTGAGGGGTTTTTTCACACCTCGGGATAAGTCTTTCCGAACAAACAAACTCCTCTTAATGAGTTTTTTTTACAGACCAGGAAGGAAAGCAGTGAAGCCAGTCATCACGCTCAATCCTCACTGGCAATAAACGGCAAACAAGGCCACTGTGTTTACACTCATCAGAGCTTAAACTGGGAGAGCTTGAGCCAAGGCTGTCACACGCACCTGAGCACATTGCCACACGCACTGAGTCATCGGTGAGCGTATTAACATTCGCTCTGTCATGCTCCACTCTCCACATCTGTCACTCAGTTTGGCTGAGATTTTAATTTTTTATTTTGGTCAATCTGTTAAGCCTGATGTGGGTTTCAGATGGGATGGAGGGGGTTCCCTCACGAGTTCACATCTGCCAAGAGATGTCACAAGAGTCAACATCTGTCCCTTGTTTATATGCCTATCAGTCAACTCTCAGAGATACAAATATCCATTTATGTAACGCATGTCATCAAGCGAGAATCTGATCAGATAGGCCGACTGCTGAAACCATTCCACACACAAGAAGCTCAGCCCACATTCACACAAACGGATTACATGAGTGCATGCAGAAACCTAGAAGTACACACACACAAACAATATACACCAATGCAGCATGCTCTCCATAGCTGGAGTCTATTGTCACTTCCATGCCATATGCTGTCCATCACGGTGTGGGAGCTGCCGTGGGTAACTGTTCTCCCCAGTCAGTGAGACTGCAAGGCCTGCACTCACCCTGACTGTCATCTAGCATCTGCTGGCTTTATCAAACAACAGACTGGTACTGACGGAGTCAGGACCCATGTGCCCTTGCTTTCCGTCTCAAGCCTCTTCCCAGTAAACTTCACTACCAATCTCACTGGAGATTATACTCAATTTGAAAATTCTTACATTTCCCCACGATCCACATCATAGAACCAATTGCTTTACGTTTTCCCCCTTGGATTTAATCTGAAATTAACATGTTGAATGGGTCAGATTGAAATTCCATCTGAGCCAAAGAAAATGGCTTTGGACTCAATAGCAGCACCTCAGATGGGCACCGCTCACTGGGTAGATCAGATTACATGAGCAATCCGAGAAAGCATGAGCTCTAGCAAATATAGCCATTTTACTCTCTACCACACTACAAAAATTCAATGAAATCATTTCATGACTGGACCATTGTAATTGTCTGTAAATTGAAGTGTACTGTATTTTCAGACAGTGAATTGGCGTCCAGAGTATATATACAGGGAGCATGATGTAATAAAGGAGCCATTTTTGACATCTTTGCAACAGACAAATTCTATTATGCCAAGATGGTCTTATAACATTATACACTGGGAATTTCAGCCACAACACACTTATTAAAATGATGAGAATAATATTTAGCATATATTTAGTAAAATATTCATATATCAACACCCACTATTTTAACAAGTACCATTTTAAACAAAGTTGGAATGACCCATATTAGTAATTGCAAGCAAAACCCATTTTTCCATCACAGCATTATACATATAAAATCAGAAATAAAGATTGGTACCGTTTTTGTGCTGTATTTTGGCTGGTTGGTCTTGTAGCTGTAATCCGAGTACTGGTCTGAGCCGGTGGAGTTGTCATCACCGCCTGTTCCCACAAAGGTGTTGGCAGCAGGGAGCTCCTGGACAGCCTGATGCTTTTGGGAGGCAGATGGGGACTGGGCCTGGAGCTGGATGGAGGGCAATGGGGAATTGGAACGGTAATGCCTGCCTAGGTCAGGGCTTCCAGGCGGATATGTCAGAGGCAAATGGATCCTGGGGCTGTCGTTGACCCCATCAAGGTTAAATTTCAGACTCTTTTGAAGGCTGACTTCCTCATCCTCTCCAAGAGGTTTAGGTGACTTTGGTGGCTTACCTTTTTTACCCTTTCTCCCCTTGCCACTTTTTGGCCCTTGCTTGGGGGCATACAAATCTTTGGTCTCCTTCTTACCAGCCTGATAACCACTCTTAGCTTCTCTTTGAAGGCGATGCCTGATGAAGACCACCACAACAATCACAGTGACCACTCCCGCCACTCCAGCTAAACTGCCATATACAATGTTGCTTCTCTGGGCAGCCAATCCATAATCTGGATCACCTGCTATGTCCATGTCCAGTGGAGTGTACAAGCTATGTCCCACAAGTGCCTCCACATGACTTACATTTGCAATGGTATCATTTACGTAAATGTGTACCAAGGAAATAGCATGGCGGGATGGTTTGCCCCTGTCACTCACTTTTACCACCAGTCGATGCAGACCACTATGTTTTCGAGTTAGTTCCTTAGTTAGTGTGATCTCGCCATTAGAAGGAGATATGTAAAAAAGGTCATGTGGATTTCCCCCAGCAATGCTGTATACTAGCTCAGCATTGGAACCAGAATCAATATCCTCTGCTTCGACCACTTCTACAACACTGTCTGGAGCAGCCATGGGAGACAGATGCATAAAGGATGAGTTAGATGGTTTTGTGACAACAGGTGCATTATCATTCTCATCGAGGACATTGATGGTCACTCCAACATACGATGACCTGGGTGGGTCCCCTCCATCTACAGCTTTCAACCGGAATGTGTAACTGCTCTCCTTCTCTCTGTCAAATGAAATACTGGACAGAATAGTGCCAGTACCATTCTGGATCACAAATTTGCCCACATCTGGTTCCACAGAAAGTTGCACTTGAGCATTCTCACCTTCATCCATGTCCTGTACTGTTACCATGCCAACAGGGCTAAGAGGTGGCATGTTCTCCAAGACTGAGAAGCTGTAGCCACTCAGCATGAACTTAGGATCGTTGTCATTCCGATCAAGTACTTTGATTACAACTGTGGCAGTACCCCTGTGACTAGGAACCCCTTTATCAGCTGCAGTAACACGGAACTCATAGCGCTCCTTGTGCTCACGATCAAGAGGGCTTCGAGCACGTACTTCGCCTGAGCTGGGGTCAATCTCAAAAAGCCCCCTTGTTGAAGAGTCCGCAATAATGCTGTACACAAGCTCTGCATTAGTGCCACTGTCTGCATCTGAGGCGACTACATCTACCACCTTTTCTCCTGGTTGGTTCTCTTCAGCAAACTCTACTTCAAACAGGGTTGGTGAGAAAATGGGGGAATTGTCATTTGTGTCAGTCACTTGGACTTTCAGCGAGTTAGTGCTGGACAGAGCTGGATTGCCTGAATCCACTGCCACTATCTCCACCCTGTAGTCTTTAACTCTTTCATAGTCCAGGGGTGTTGTGGTCTGTAGAAAGTACTTCCTTTTGTTGTCAACTGATGAATCACTGGCTGGTCGAAGCTGGAAAGGAACATCACCTGCAACCACACAGGTCACCACGGCATTCTCTCCCTCATCCTTGTCTGAAACCTGTACCAATGCCACTGCAGTGCCAACTGGCATATCCTCTGAAATGTTTGCTACACCATCACTATGGGTCACAAGACCAATGCCTCGAATCTCCACTGCTGGTGCATTGTCATTCTGGTCTGTCACATCAATAGAAACATATGTTTTAGAACTTTTGGGTGAGGGGCCTTTGTCTCGTGCAACGACATAAAATTTCAAATTGTTGATCTCCTCACGATCCAACGGGCCTTTGACATATATGATGCCTGATGAGCGGTCTATCCGGAGCAGTTTTGGCACAGGATCAATGGCTTGATGTAATGTGTATTCAATCTCGCCATTAGGACCCATGTCTGAATCATTAGCCTTCACCTGCAATAGAAATTATGGAATAAATGTAATTGAATTTTTTTTTTTAAATGTAAAACACTAAAATAATAACAAAATGGATTATACACATACTCAAGATAATTTACAAAAATAGGACAAGACTGCAAAGCAACATTCATTAGACATTGGCCATTAAATATTGGGTATTTGAACACAGGGAAACTATTTATAGCACAAACTGGGAACAAAGTCAAAGTATTGCATAACAGGATTTCTGGGGCATTGGCTATCTATAGAGAGAGGGGTTCCTTAAAAACAAATTATACAGATTATCGCTATAATTTCTTTCAAATTAATCTACAAGTTTATAGTAATTTATCTACTTTATTTCTTAACCAAACAAGTGTGCATGTGGGGATCAAAATGGATTATTCTAATAATTTAAGAAAGTGAATGTGGTAAGTCAGGCCCTGCTCCACTGATGTAAAGCATCAAAGTGAAGAACAGACAGCTGGGAGGTTGGGACGGCAGTGCTCATTAACATTTCACACTCAGACATGATGCAATAGACAATTTATCTTGCCTTGTTTAGATCTAAAGGTTGACTTGGCATGTTTGCCATTTTACCTGTAACACTGAGTGTCCGACTGGGCTGTTCTCTGCAACCTCTGCTTCGTAGGAGGACTTTTCAAATGTGGGTGCATTGTCGTTGGCATCAGCAATGACAACCCTCAGCAAGGCACTGCTGTAGCGAGGTGGATTGCCTCCATCTACAGCTTTAATGGTGAGGTCATAGGAGTCTTTCAGCTCTCGATCAAGACTTCCTAACACAATGAGTTGAGGCAATTTTTCACCTCTGTCTTCTGCAACTTGCAGACCAAAGAGTGCTACAGCCTCTGGTCCTGCCGTTAAGGTGTAGTCAGCTACTCCATTTCTCTCTGTATCTTTGTCAGTGGCCAGTGGAATTGAAAAGAGTGACCCCATGTGGGTGTTCTCTGGAACTGAGAGGGTAAGGACAGGTGAGGGGAATTGTGGTGTGTTATCATTGATATCCTGCACTTCAATCCTTCCCTCTATCAGCCGTGGACTCTGATTTTGAATAAGGTCTGTGACAGACACCTCAAACTCCAGAAAGCAGGGCTTGCCTTTATTACGACAATCCTTCAGTGTCTCTCTGTCTATGGGGATCTCAGTGGTAAAGATATCTCCAGTTTTGCCATCCACCCGCAGATATGGAGCGCCCACTTCCAGTTTATACAGATGTCCAGTGTCTGGTAGCCCCTGGTCAGCCGCAAGGCTGCCAATCAGTGTGCTCGGAGGCTGTTCCTCATGTACGCGGTACAGAATGCCACCCACCGCACCACTCAGCAAGTCCAATAACAGTCCCCACAGCAGAAACAACACCACAGGGAGATCCATGGGCCCTCGGAGAGGTAACACCTCAGTCTGCAAAACAGTGTGAAAAACATGTTAAACCATAAACAAGGGTGTCATGTGGTACTCTTTTGAATAAACATAGAAAAACAAACTTCCCTTTTTTTTTTTTTAATTTACTTTACTGTTGATGGACTAGCCAAGGGTGAAACAGAATTCACACAGCACACATTGTTTTGTGTAAACTTTGTAAGCACTAAATCCAAGGATAAGGAGTTGTAAAAGCTCTCCGGAAAATGCTTCTTCCCCAGACACTACTAAAAGCCTCCTCTCTCATTATCTTACATTATTTATCATCCTCATTTTTGAGCAGACAATTACTTGTATGTAAAGGGAAAGAAGGCCTACTGTACAAATGTCTTTCATAAAGGTGTTTGGAACTGTTGATGTTTTCAACCTCAGCCAATGATTTAGTAGCTGAAATGCTACAACAATGCTTCTTTGCTTAAATCTGGAAGTTAAATCATCCCTATTAATACCACACAGGAAAATGTTAATTAGCACCCTTTTGAGTGCCTGTCCAAGCTAAGCTGCTTTTGAAAATTAATGATTTAGAACACGTAATAAGACACTTCTTAATGGGCTTTTTAATAAGAAGGTATGGGTTACTGTTAGGCTCAAAACAACAGCTCAGCAAGCTTTGTACTATTTACAACATAAATTAAACCATCTTATATGCAGTTTATAATGCACTTTCCTCAACATACCCTTAATCCAATACATATTCACAGCCAGTGATGGGGCTATTATTTTGGATGACTTCCCTTTAATGAAGGTTACACTCATTTGATTGGCCCATAACGTAAAATAGGCAGTTTCTCAATGCAAAGTGCTGATGAGACAAAAGGTACGAAGAAGACTGCTAACACAGCAAAGGAAACATTCAGCATCACAGAATGTAGGCTGAAAGACTCCCCTCCGTGAAACACCGGTATATTAAGATGCTGCACTCCCAGGTCACAGAGCACCTGAAGGCCAGCCCTTATCTCAAAGTACAGATTTACTCAAGACAGACGAAAAATATCTGTCCTATCAAGGCTCAGAAGTTTCAGGCTCATGTTTGATTTTCAACCTGCTAGGCCTCCTCATTAATCACTTTCCTCTATTTTAGCATCTGCTTTGATCTGAATCCCCTTGGATCTAGGTTTCTCTCCTTTCTAAGCACTGAATGGTTTTAGAGTTTAATTATTTTCTAAGTGAAAAGATGTTGTGCCTTTAAAGGACAGTGGACAGTTTATTGAGCTGTGGCACTTAATGCTGTGGTCTTTAAAACCCTGTATGTTTATATGCAAAACATCCATGTAACATCTAAAATTGAGCATGAGTCAAACCAGAATCAATACAGGCTTTGCAAGCGTCCATGATCCAAAGGAAAGTAAATAAGTGTTATACAAAATAGCTAAACACAAGAATGTATAGAAATCCAATCAGAAATCCAATTCCTCTGTATCTGTTAAGATTGGGAGTGCAGCGTATTGATGCACTAATTGCCCAGGTATTGATGTGTCCTCTTTTTGCATTTGCAGGGCAGCCTCCTGTCGATTTAGCTGTGCTGATAGTGTATAGGGTAAAAACATGATTAGGGACTGTGGCATAAAGCACAGCCTCTGAAGGCCCAGGCAATAACTTGCACTCATGGCAGTGGGAAGGTGGACCCTAGTAATGTGGTAAGACTGCCACTGGAACATTGAATCTACTGCAAGATATGTGTGCAAATACTCATAACGGTTATATGTTGGCCCATACGTTATGTCCTAGTGGAGAAATTGCCATTTTGCGGCTTTTTTGTGCAATTTTATTTTTTTTTTTTCCAGAATGTATAAACCTAGAGTAGATGGCTTTAAGTATGCTGTTGCAAATCATTGGCTAGGTTATGTAATTATTTGTAACCACACAATTTAAACTGAATAGAAATTAACTGATGCAGCACTGCCCTACAAAGACAATAACTACACATTTTGTCAAAAGTGGGTTATGACTGAAATTGGGTCTCTTAGTCTATGATCTGTCCTCTAACAGACAGGTTTGGCTGAACTATCCTCAGATTCAGAGAAAACATTCAGAATAAAAATCAATAGAAAAACTTTGAAGCCATTTCCTCAGTTCCAGCATTGACTTAGTTATTGCATTTTGCCTTTGTAGTAGGGTGGTTCACAGGGAAGTGAGAACATTTTGTTGAAAAAAATGTGTAAGGGGGATGTTCACTTTCTTGCATTGCCACTTTTTCTCCCTCAACAGCCACAACAAATTGACAAAGATTCATACGTGAATCCAGAAAATCATAAAAATCATATTAAAAATGTAAAACACAGCAACACTCTTTACATAAGAGACTCTTCAAACACCCCAAGAGCATAAGCACTTCATCTCCTCTTGATAAGAGTCTACAAATACTCAACAAACTATTTAAGGGCTGTTGATTTTCAACTATTCAGAGTGCCTCACGAACAAAAGGTTACTATAATGGCTCTGAACTCAAGTGTAAGAGCCGGAAAACATGTCGTTGAAAAAATTAAATATACTGTCTGTTTCAGAGACATCGCCGTGGAGAGGCAATGAACAGAACATATGCTCACTATGGACTGCCTCCCCAGTGAACGTTGGTACACCTAGACAATCTAAACGAACCAGCCACGTTCAGCCAGTGTATCAATCTAACGCGGAGCTGAGAATATTCAGAGGTCTGTTGAAATTACAGCATAAGCACTTTCAGACAGAACCCTCGGTTGTAATTCCAAGCCTTGCTTACACTGCACAAGATGCCTGCAACAATTTAAGAAATTAACGTGGGTGAAAATCCACCCTAAACAAGTTCTGAAGTCAATTTCGCTCTGCTCGAGACAGTCCATGCAGACATTTCATTTTCCCTGAAGTATTGTGACCTTTTATTTTTCTGCAGTGCTGTAAATCATCTGTTATCACATTCATTCAGGTTCAACAGGTTTACCATTTCAACTCAGTCCAATTAAATCAGTTACCCATATTTGTTCACCCTATGGACAAATGCTGTAATTTTACAGGCAACTGGATTCAGTAATCGCCGTTCAAGATCATTCACTATTTTATTCCAACACAGGATATATATTATATATATATATATATATATATATATATATATATATATATATATATATATATATATATATATATATATATATATATTCTTTGAGTAAGGTCATAGTATCATTTCTTATATGTTTTGTGTTATGCATGGTAATACAGAATATGCAGCAATTAATAATAATACTTGTAATAATAATTATTATTATCATCATCATCATCTTCTTGGGGCTACGAAAGGATTCCACTTTTACAATTATTTTGTATTTTAAACCCCATTTTGTAGATGCACATCATCCTTTCCTTTGAGCTCAGAGAGGACTGTGGGTGGAGATGGTGGAAGGGGGAATCCTGTAATCAGCCTTACAGGGATTTGACCAAACATTGATCCTGCTGTTGACCCAGCCAACCCAGGTGGGCGCTCCACTGCGATTTCCTTTATATCTGCAGCCCTCTGAATAAAATCTAACCCTGTGCGGCTAGATGGCGAGTGCTTAACGATAATAATGTTATACATTACTTGCAGTTGCGCGAGGCAAACGGTAGTTTGCATTCAACTGGTCGTTCGTCAACTATCCTTATTGCAGCTGGATAGCGAATAAATGTTCAGCAGCTTGAAATGCATAGCAAAATATCTGCAACCCGTTTACTGCGCTAATAAAATAAGATTCCTGAATTCGCGTCGCGTTAAATAGGCGGTAACAAACAAGTGCCATTTGGTTATTTGTATGGAAGCAGCCCGATTGATCCTGAAAAAAAAAAAAACACGCCATCCAAATGTGGTCAGAACCTCGAAATAATAAGGGCTCGCACACAAATCACTGACATCAATACGTAATCTTTCAAAACCCATATAGTTTCTGCAGTGGCATACCGCCGAGTGTCGAATATTAAAATGTGACCCATCGACATATCGAGCCTTCCCCTCAGCCTTATTAATTTTCCTGTGGCGACAATAAAGTTCGTTGCCTACCTTCGTCGATCACTTTTTCCTGCCAAGACCGAGGCTTCTTGTCTGAGGATCAACTGATGCTTCCTTCGAGCTTACACGCACCCCTAAACACCTGATTTAAAGAATCCAGACATCAAGAAAACATAAAATCCTTCCGTTGGAAAGCAATCCATAAGTAGCCGCGCTATTTTCCACGCCATTCCCACGACTCCGCGGCAGTTTGATAACGTCGGCACTCATTTAAGTGTTACTGAACGAGAAATTACGGCTGATGGTGGCTGTTCAAATGTCTTTGCTGTTGTTTCTCGAAACAGAAACGGTTCTAAAACGAGCAGCTTCCCTCGTTTCAGTCCATAAATCCTCAAACACTCATTTTAGGAGAGTACAGCTTCTGACAGAATTTGATAGTGCTCCTCGTTATTCTTTACGGAGTGATACCATAATCTACCGGAAATAATGTAAAAATGTAACAGTACATGGCAGAACGTATGGATTCGGGTTTCCCCCCCCTTCGCTTTCCTCAGAAGTAGACTATCAGCGTAGTTTTGGCACAAGGATCTTCTCCGCACAGGGTTAATCCTGCATTTCTATGCATGTGAGAGAGTGAGTGGAGAGATTTCTCAGCACCGCGCGCTGTTCCCTCTAGAAGCGCGCGCAGGCGGACGCGCAAAGCGAGAGGAGGTGGGGCTCTCGCGCGCCACAGGCTGTTTGATGAAAAAGGCACAATTAGGTTATGAAAATAGTACAATTGTTAATAGCCTAATATATATGGCTCATATCTGTTTTTATTGTGTTTCACAACTTTCTATTTGCTTTGTTGTTGTTGTTGTTGTTTTAGTCGGAATATTTCAGTGAACCGGTTCTCAAAAATAGAATCTGACTGAATCGGTCCGAGCAGTTCACGAGTCATTGAACTTTGAACCTGCATTTCTCTTCAGAACCGAGAAATCATGTGGTCTGATTCATGTGAGCTTTTGGGACTACATTGAAGATTTGACTGATAGGCCTAATTAAAGTGAGTTGCTGAATATATAAATATATATATTACTGAAAAATTACTGAAAATTATTGCCAAATGCCTTCGTGTTGTAAAATTATATTTTAATGAGCTGAGTTGGCTGTAAGAAAATTAACTGGTACACATATAAAATTAAACATCCATTTTAATAAGATAAAAATGTGGCGTTTTAGGGAACATATCAGGGATGTTAGCATCGCTTTTGAACCGGTTTGGGGGAAATCAATTCGTAGAGATGAGTCGGATCACTATATCTGTTTTTCGTTTAATGAGTTATTAGTTTTAAAGGGGTGGCTTCACGGTCTTTATGCAGCGTCAGACCCGTTCAAGGGTCACTCACGGAGCCCTGCTCGTTGTGTCATTACTTTCTCGAGCGTGGATCATAATCCTGAGCAATTGGGTCGTAAAATGTGATGAGTATTGATCGAGTTGGAATCGCATCCAATGAACAAATACAGTTTGATGCATTCAACAGTTAAGAGCTGAGCGCTCTTTGCTCTTTTGGCGCCACCCACGGGCGTTTGAATGTACACACGGCTGGCAAAGCGTGTTCACGTTGCCTCTAATCTACCCCATAAATCCACTCCCCCATCGCCCACACACACACACACACATATAGAGACAGAGCCGCTGTTGTTTTCTCATGCTGAAAACAGGATGCTAGATTGTGTAACAGTTTGTGTGAAGAGAAAGACTAGACCTCATCCATGAACATAATTTACTGTATAAAAATGAGAACATAAATGAATGGAGATGTATGCGGTTCAGCAGTATGAATGAATGATGACCCTCTGCAACAACAGACTGGAAACATCTACTGCTGCATTTACATCCTATAGCAGTGGTTTTCAAACCTGTCCTGGAGGCACCCCAGCCCTGCACATTTTGTGTGTCTCCCTCATTTATCACACCTGACTCAACTCATCAGTTCGTTAGTAGAGACTGCAAGAACTAAATTGGGTGTCTGATAAGGGAGACATACAAAATGTGCAGGGCTGGGGTGCCTCCAGGACAGGTTTGAAAACCACTGTCCTATAGGCCTATGCTTATTTGTTAAATTAGGGTGAGTGGGTGAAGAGAGTTGCAGATTATTCATTAGGATTGAAATGGGTGGTGTAGACCTGAAATAATCTGATCAGTAGGGAAAAAAATAAGCATGTACATACTTGAACCTGAATATCGGCAGTGCGCAGATCTGTTATGCATATATTTTATTGTGCCTATGTTTATTTTTGTCTTTCTTCTCGCAAACTGGTAAGTGGTAAGCCAAACTGGTAACTCGTCACGTCCTGTTAGCAATTAATAATAGAAGTAAAAAAACTGACATATATCTTCTGTGGAAGTCTCAGGACCAAACATGTTTGACCAACCATTTGGTCCAAATGCAACGATATGATGTCCTACCTGCTATTTGTATACATGCACGCAGACATCACACGTCATCAGCGTGTTCGTGAGTTTATGCAGTGTTGTAGACACACAAGTAGTATGTCCGAATTCATAGTATTCATAAAACAGTAGGCGAAAAGTACCTACTACTTTCGGCGAGATTCTGAAGTGTGCATTCAATGGACACTTTACTATGGCCCTGTTCCAAAAGACACCCTAAACAGTTGCAGTCTTCCCACGAGTCTGCTCTTTTATGACGTAACACCGCTTTGACTGTCGGGTAGAAATCTGCTGCAAAGCTCGCTTCAGTGCAGCTCGGCAAAACTTTGCATCGAGGGCACATATCGACCACAAAATGGGTGCCCACGAGCACACTCCTGAAATGATCATGTGCGTGCAGCAGCCATTGTAAGTCCACAAGACCGTAGGTGCATATGAAGTGTGCCATTTGGGACATGGCCTATCCACTGATCTATAGAAATGACTGGATTGCTCATCGCATTCTAAACTGCCATCAGGCGGTGAAGCCACTGGAAGTGTTCGAGCGGCCATCTTACTATTCCCTACTGACAGCATAACTGACCTAAAATCACCTGATTTGTAACATATCAGTCTCACAGGATTAGTTTTACAATATATGTATGTAAATTAATAGTTACTTCAGAGGTTATCTGTACTGTTTATGGTATTTTCGGAGAGGATATGTCATATAGGCTATTAAAATTGTTGATGTGGGTGTGTCTACTGCACACTGCTGACACAGGTAACAACTGAACTAGCACAAAATATATTTCTTTATGTATGTAATTATGGAGGAAATTAGCTGCAGAAATTGATTCGAATAGCTTATACAATAAATATTAATACAAGCCTCTATATTGCACTATATTGTATTACAATTCAAAGTTTGCCATGCATCATCTCAGAAATAAAGCAGTCAGCGTTATCTGTCTGAATAAGTTGTGTATTTTATTTCCTGATTGAGCAACATCTATTTCAGGCTTTTAAAGACATATTTAAAGTGCATATTTATGGTGTTTACAGTTTCCATACGAGTAAAGTGTTATGTATGCCATGTTGTTGAATTAATTATTTTTTAATCATCGTTTAAATCATTAACTGCTTTGAAATGCATGCTGTTAACAAAATCATTGTTGAAATATTTGCAGTTAGCCTACTGTATGAATAAAAACAATACTATAACACAACATAAATACATAAACACAACAGTACAAGGCAATTTCAGGTTACAAGGCA
Organism: Paracanthobrama guichenoti; assembly: GCA_018749465.1. NCBI lineage: Eukaryota > Metazoa > Chordata > Actinopteri > Cypriniformes > Gobionidae > Paracanthobrama > Paracanthobrama guichenoti. The sequence goes on along the minus strand of CM031952.1, from coordinate 20,539,608 downwards.
TACATCTTTATTTCCGATTTCAGAATGTGCACATTGACATTTGTAATGCATACGCTGAAGTGTCATGTCCACCCGCTGAACTGTTCACTACTGTTATGAATATGAACGCAACTTTTTAATAAGCAGGGGAAATTCCTGACTTTAAACGAATAACTGTTTACATGCATAGGACGTATGTTCTGTAAGAATGTACAGGGAGACTTCAGATATAAAAATGGTGTCTATTTAGGCAATGTTTTCTCAGTAAAATCATATAATTTCCTATTAATTCAATAGAACGTGTGAGTTTACTAGGGAATACCAATATGGCGGTGATGTCATGAGCAATCCAGTTCTCTATATAGATCAGTGGGAATATCCCATGAGGCCACGGAAGTTCTGCTCCGTGAAAATTAGCCCATGATTTATGCACCCTCAAGTCATCCTAGGTGTATATGACATTATTTTTCAGATGAATAAAATCTGAGTTATATTAAAAATGTCCTGGCTAATCCAAGCATTATAATGGCAGTGAATTGTTGTCTCGTTTATGAAGTCCATAAAAGTGCATCCATCCATCATATAATTGCTCCACACGGCTCCAGGGGGTTAATAAAGGCCTTTTGAAGCAAAGTGGCGTGTTTGTGTAAGACAAATATCCATATTTATAACTTTATAAACTAAAATAACTAACTTCCGGCAGATTGCCGTACGCCTTGAACCCTTGACGCATGCGTATTGACTAATGCAGAAGCACAGAGGATAAAGCAAAACAAAACACCAGTCATGAATTAAAGTCTAAAACGAGAATTTTTAAAGAGGATTTAGATATAAGAGAAGAAGGGCTTGAGTTTGTTGCCCAGCCCTATCTGCGAGAGGCGTCAAAGCTTTCCGATGCTTCTATAGCCTACATCGTGTCATGCATACAATGTCATGTACACCTAGGATGGCTTGAGGGTGAGTAAATCATGGGCTAATTTTCATTTTTGGGTGAACTAACCCTTTAAGACATGTTTATAAAAGCTACTTAAATGTCCTAATTTAAATAAGGCCTAATCCTGGCTTAATCTAAGCCCCGTCTGTGAAACCAGGCTGTCTGAAACTTTTTGTTACCATCAGTGCTATATTGTAAAAGCCCTAATAGTAAAAGAATGTCATGCAAAATACTAGTGATTTGGTAGTTCTGCTTGTATGCTGAAATTTAGTTCTCTCATCTTGGAGTTATAAATGAAATTTTGTGAAGAGCATATCCATTTAATCCTGTAAATCATAATGGAAGATCACTGCATACCTACTTACCTGTATTTCTGTTAGGCACTAGGCAGTCAGGAGGACCATTTTGGAGCTTGAATAATGTTTCATGCTCAAGCCCTTCATTACAGCCAGCAAGCCAAGACCAAAGCAGTGTAGCTTAATCTTATTCAAGTATTATATTAGAGGAAAACGCCTACTTTTTGGGACTTTAGCTTATTCACCCCCAGAGTTAGATAAGTGTGCATGTACCCTGTGCGTGCCATAACTCTGTCTGACGCACACACCGCTAGCCTATCTTAGCACAAAGACTGGAGGTAAACGGCTCCAGCTAGCTTACTGCTCAGTAAGTGACAAAATAACGGCAACATTTTTCTGTTTACATGTTGTGATGTGTATAGTTACATTGTGTACTAAGACCGACAGAAAATGAAAAGTTGCAATTTTCTGGACTGATATGGCTAGGGACTATACTCTCATTCCTGCGTAATGATCAAGGAACTTTGCTGCAGTACCATGAGTGCAGTGGCGCAATGATATTACACAGCACCTGAAAATAGGCTAACTTCCGTCAACATAACCAACGTGACAACCTGCTTGCACAGAGATCGTGCTGGGGACTATTTTCAGGTGCTGCGTAATATCATTGCGCCGCTGCACCCATGGTACGGCAGCAAAGTTCCTTGATCATTACACAGGAATGAGAGTATAGTCCCTAGCCATATCGGTCTAGAAAATTTTCTGTCGGTCTTAGTGCATGATGTAACTATACACATCACAACACGTAAATAGGAAAATGTTGGTGTTATTTTGTCACTTATTGAGCAGTAGGCTAGCTGGAGCCGTTTAACTCCAGTCTTTGTGCTAAGCTAGGCTAGCGCTGGGTGCGTCAGACAGAGTTATGGCACACACAGAGATAAAAATGGTATGTATGGACTTATGTAACTCTGGGGTACACAGTGAGTAAGCTAAAGTCCCAAAAAGTCTGCATGTTCCTTTAACATAGGATCATGTGAACTCTCGTTCATCCTTTCTTTGTATTTCATCTGAAGTTCATTCACCTAAAACTGAACATTTACTGATTTTGTGTCTTTTTAAAGCTTTCATATAACATAAAAAGAGTTATTTATAGCAGAATTTCCAAGTGGCTCTTTTCCACACGATATAATTGAAAAATAACTGAAGCTGTCAAGCAAGATTTCACACAGAGCTACTGTATAATATCTGAATTTAGTCTGAGAAATGTATGGTGCTTTTTGTTCTTATTGCAGCTTAACAGCTCCCCATCCACTTTCACTGTACAGAAGAAAGCAGCTCAGACATTTTGCTAAACATCTTCCTTGGTGTTTTAAAGGTTTTGAACAGCACAAGGGGGAGAATACAGTGACAGAATTTCCAATTTTTGCAGAGCTATCCCATTAAGTACCCAGTCTGCCAAGGCCTTTATTGATTGTCATGAGACCAGCGGAGTAGAAAGTAGAACCTGCTATGCTTAATTCAGTGTTTACATTGCAAAACTGAGGATTCAACTCGATATTTTTAGCCCTGTATGTTATCAACACGGTAGATGTTTCCTGCACTGGGTGTAACAGCATGCCACCTGATGCTTTCTGTTAAAATCACGCAGCTCCCACCAGCCAAGGGGAGGTCTGTATGAAAGAAAGACAGCAGGCAGTTTGTCCTTCGCAAAGAGTGCAACAGACGTTTAAGATTTTTTTTGGTTGGAAACTACACGTTTAATTATTTCGACTATACTGTGGGGGGTTTATAAAAGCTCAGAGGGGAAGAACAATAGAAGTTGGATTCTGTATAGATAAAAATGAGCCAAGAACCACATCCACCTCACATTTTTGTCTGATCTAAATGCTAAAAATGGTTCATCATCTTTTCATAAAGTTGTCTTTATATAGTCATCTTTTATGAAAGATCAATACAATCTTGTTAAATGTAATTATCACAGACACAGCGAAGCTTTGTTGAGCCACATCTCCCTGGTCTTTGTGCAAACATCAAATCCGATCCATGGTGAACAGCGGTGACCGAACCCAGGAGCTTCCAGAGCGGCTCACTGCAGCAGACCCCCGAGCCTGGCCCTCAGGGAGAGGTAGGACTTCTTCTTTTCTGCCAGGCGCTCTGAAGGCAGCCTCTTTCAAAGAGTTCCAGTGTGTGAGCCTTTCTCTCTCCTCTACCAGTCTCTCATTAGCAGCAAACAAACAGCTGTCGGGTTACCTCTCTTGGGCTCTCATTAAGCGCTGCCAATCATTCATAAGCCTGTCGCCAGCCAATCAAACTGAGGCTTCACGCTGTGCCCGCCTTCATGCAACAGGGAGGAGGTCAGAGGTCATCTGCGTATGAAGCAATATTTCTCTATATATTTGTGTATCATGAGTAGGGCTGCCCCGATTAATCGAAATAAAACCAAAATCACAATATGACCAATATTAGGGGTAATGCATTACAAAAAATGCAAGTTAAGTAATCCGATTACTTTTTTCAAGAAACTTGTAAAGCATTATTTTTAAATTTACAATAAAATATCTGAGTTACTTTTTTATATACGTAATGCAAGTAACTTTTCTTTCTTTTTTTTTATATTTATTTATTGATTGACACCTTTCCTGTCCCAATGTTAAGAGAAATCAGGAGTAAGGCCGTGTACACGGAAGCTCCGCGTTTTTAGAACACCGTAAGCGTAACGAGGAGCTGAACGCTCACCGTTTTTTACTGGTCGATGAGAGTTGAAGAATGTTCAACTCTGAGTAAAACGCAGAGCTCATCACTGTCACTTTTCACCCAGTCGTTCAATCACAGTGGAGGAGGGGCGGGACAAATACAACACCGACCAACCGCCACATTCTGCTTGTGCAAAATAAGAAACAAAAATTAAGAACAAAATAATTTAAAACAAGAGCCAGCGCAAATAGTTTACATTGTATCTGCATTTTTATATAGAATCAATACAGAAACAAACTGTGAAATGAGATGCTAGTAACACTTCCGCGGATATTACATATCTTAACAAGCAAAGAGTCTCAACTGAAAAAAACGCTGCCCTGCCAAAACACTCTCAAGCGCCCACATCAAGGCATTTTCAGCAGAGCGCCTTTGGTAGACACACGGCCTTAGAGGCAGAAACGTTGTGCACTGTGTAAACATGATGGATATTATAGTTTTAGACTAAATGTGAGCATTTACTCATCTCACTTGCACAAATACAGATTCAGTATTCCTGAAAATAAACAGTGAAATGCAAATTCAGAATATTACACAAAACTGCAGTAATTAAATGTTAAATTTAACAAATATACTTTATGTATTTAATCTCACTTTAACCAGTCTCTGGTGATCCAGTTCAACCATACTAGTAAGCAAAAATGACTTTTTTTATTTATTTTTTTATTTATTTTTATTTTAACAGTGTTGAACGTCCTCTACTGTACAGGTGTGAATTTCCTTCAGCCTGAGGCTTTTTTTCCACTTTTGGTGTAAAAGTACCTTTACATCTGCAAAAAAAATAAATAAATAAAATTAAATAATAATAATAATAATAATAATAATAATAATAATAAAAAACAAATGAGCAAAAAAAGTAGTGTAAACGTAACATAGCAAATTACTTTCCACAAAGATTAACTAACGCAATTAATTACTTTTTAAGGGAGTAATGCAATATTGTAACACATTACTTTTAAAAGTAACTTTCCCTAGCACTCACATTAGGTGATCGGAACCATGCCCGAGCACATCTGACCCCCAAAGTCTGGTTCATTTGACTAGTGTGATCACTCCATACTGTGTCCGAGCGCGACTCGCTGAACCATGCCCTGGCCCGCTTGAAGAGGTGGGCTTGGGGAGTAATTTGATTGGGCTTGGGCACGGTACGCATATAGTGTGATCGCTAACTGCACCGGAGCACAGAACAGCTACTACTCTTGTGTGAACTACTGTCATCATTACGCCATCAAACATTTTCTATTACTACTTGGATAGTACACTTTTCAATTAATTCAAGTATATTTCTGTTTATAACAGGAATTGTAGTTTTACAAGTAAAGCTGCAAATTTATTCATCAAAGCCAGCTGCCTCCGTAATAATATTCTGATACATGCAGCAAGTGAAAATCACTGCACTGCATAAATTATAAATCTATTAGCAGTCTATTAGTGAAAGCACTTTTTTCCACTTTTTTCCCTGTCTCGTACAGTGTACATGATGTGAATTTCATCATCAGAAGAGTGCACGCATACTGCAATCTGCATACTGCATACTGCCAGGGCACAGTACAAGGCTATATATATATATATATATATATATATATATATATATATATATATATATATATATATATATATATATATATATATATATATATATATATATATATATATATTACTCTCACCTAAAGGATCATTAGGACCCCCTTTCGCCTTCAGAACTGCCTTAATTCTACGTGGCATTGATTCAATAAGGTGCTGAAAGCATTCTTTAGAAATGTTGCAGTTGATAGAGATTTGTGGGATGCACATCCAGGGCACGAAGCTCCCGTTCCACCACATCCCAAAGATGCTCTATTGGGTTGAGATCTGGTGACTGTGGGGGCCATTTTAGTACAGTGAACTCATTGTCATGTTCAAGAAACCAATTTGAAATGATTCGAGCTTTGTGACATGGTGCATTATCCTGCTGGAAGTAGCCATCAGAGAATGGCTACATGGTGGTCATAAAGGGATGGACATGGTCAGAAACAATGCTCAGGTAGGCCGTGGCATTTAAACGATGCCCAATTGGCACTAAGGGGCCTAAAGTCTGCCAAGAAAACATCCCCCACACCATTACACCACCACCAGGCAACATTTTTCCAGTCTTCAACTGTCCAATTTTGGTGAGCTTGTGCAAATTGTAGCCTCTTTTTCCTATTTGTAGTGGAGATGAGTGGTACCCGGTGGGTCTTCTGCTGTTGTAGCCCATCCGCCTCAAGGTTGTGCGTGTTGTGGCTTCACAAATGTTTTGCTGCATACCTCGGTTGTAACAAGTGGTTATTTCAGTCAAAGTTGCTCTTCTATCAGCTTAAATCAGTCGGCCCATTCTCCTCTGACCTCTAGCATCAACAAGACATTTTCGCCCACAGGACTGCCACATACTGGATGTTTTTCCCTTTTCACACCATTCTTTGTAAACCCTAGAAATGGTTGTGTGTGAAAATCCCAGTAACTGAGCAGATTGTGAAATACTCAGACCGGCCCGTCTGGCACCAACAACCATGCCACGCTCAAAATTGCTTAAATCACCTTTCTTTCCCATTCTGACATCCAGTTTGGAGTTCAGGAGATTGTCTTGACCAGGACCACACCCCTAAATGCATTGAAGCAACTGCCATGTGATTGGTTGATTTAGATAATTGCATTAATGAGAAATTGAACAGGTGTTCCTAATAATCCTTTAGGTGAGTGTATATTATAGTAATAGGTCAAAATGTGCAGATCTACAAACAAGCACAGCAAACCTTTTTTGAAAGCTCTCTTTTTTTTCTTGTGGTTTTTTTTGGGAAAAATGGCAATTCACTGTTCCCCCCAAATCATGCAGCCCTACTTACAAGCATTACAAACAAAAAAGGTAACAAAAGGGACGTTTAATTGTTAGTTGTTGTTTTTAGCATTCAAAATCCAAACAGTAGTAAAAACAGTAGTTTTTTTTTTTTTTTTTTTTTTTTTTTTTACAGAATTCCGTTAAATACTCCAGACAAAAGTAGCTTGTCTCACAAAAGAAAGCCCACATCCTGGTTTTGTATAGCCTGAAACCTGTTCTAATGAAAGGTGAGAGACTTTAAAATCACCCGTCTTTTGTTCTTTGATTGTGTAATAGCAGTGACTCATTCTTCACACAGTTTGCGATAATGACACCCCCTACTGTCAATCAGTATATTCAGAAATATTCAAAAGGGATAAAACTGCATAATGGCATAGGAAACTCAGAGGGGGGTGCAGAGGAGTTGCTTTGGTTAGTGCTCTATTTCACAAGCAAAGCAGTTTGATTATTCCTCTCTTTAGAGCATGAGATGGTTTTGACATTTCCACATAGTCACTTCACAGAATATGCATGCTGATGACATGCACATTGTTCTTCTGCAGCTAAAACTCTATTTTTCACTCTTTTTCTGTCTCTAACTATCATGCTGATGAATTAAGTAATGAATGGAAAAGCATAATGTGTGTGGGCATTTTTTTTTTTTTTTGGTTTCCAGAAACCGACATTTATACATTAAAACGACTCGTGAATTAATGCTTCAGCCCTGAGGCTGACTCACGTGACAAGACCGCAGGGAACAATTAACTGGGCTTAGGAAGAAACCAGGCAGGAACCATTTCTACACATTTCAGGGTCAACAGCTTTATGACAGCATAGAGCCAGTGCATGAAGAACAAGACATTCCCACCCAAGGAACCTAGTAAAGTTGCACCTTTCAAACGAAGTGGTGGATCCAGCCTTGAACACGGTACAAGGGAGTAATGTTAAGAGAGGGCCAAACACTTTTAGCTGAATGAATCTCTGAATGTAAGAGCACATTGATATTCAGAGGGTTTGTTGACCTTATGTAAAAGCTATATTTCGGATGACCCACCACTTTCAGCTCTGCCGGCCCCTAAAAAAACACCACTTAATGCCCCATTCACACTGACAGTGATATTGTTGGAGGTTATTGGGTTGCTATACTGTTGGTTGCTACTTTCTGCTGCTGGATATGCTAACATTATTGGTTGGCTGCGTATTGGTCTTCATTATTGGTCGTTCTTTCTTTCGCTCTTTCTATGTATTGTTCTCTTTGCCCAAGAAGCCTATAAACATTTAAACTTCAAAGCTTTTTTAACTTTTTTCAAAGCTTTTGTCAAGCAAACATTCAGAGTTAGTCTTGACAAAAATAGCTTTTCTTTTTAAAAATTAAATACAATTTCTATATAATGAATCTCAGAATATTTTTACTTGCTTTCAAAGTTGAATTGCAGTTGGAATTGATTTTGGATTTAAAAAGACATTCTCAGTTCAATTCTGAACTGAGCTCAAACATTTTGATCTGAAGCTAAAGCTTTTGAAATTGAAATATGTTTGCTGGTAAAAATATTCTATTTTAACTGAAATCTGTTTTTAAATGAAATCTGCTCAAAATTCATTCTGGAGGGAAAAGTGTTGGTATATAAATTACAGCAGTGCATAATTCATCATATCATGAACAAGATGAACAATTATCAATGCATGAATCAAACTCAATGCTGACACTTTATGATACAGTTTCCATCCATAATTATATCACGCCATGTGAGAATGCAGAGACAAATCATATGGAACAGTAAAATCTCTTAATCTCTCATATATAGACGGATGAGCTCCATTGCTTTCAGTCCTATTGGTAGTTGCTGCATCGAGTTGATGCTCATTTGAATAAAGTTAAACTTTTATCACCTTAGTCACATCGCTAGGCACGCCCACAACTGCCGCTGTCACTCACATTGACAGAAATCACCAACTCTCGTTGAAAATTAATGACTTCTGGTTGCTTCGTCTCTGCAAATCACTGTCACTGCGAAGGCCCCTTTACTGACTGCAGATGTTGTGCTATGAAAATAAATAATAAACACTCTGCAGAATACATACACTCTGTAATGTTTTATTAGACTTCTACAGAACACATAGTGAGTTGTCTTGACTGCCAAACCTCTGATCTTCACCTGAAAGATTTGAATAAAACAGAGCAGGCATAATGATAAAAAACTCAGCAAGTTTGCTTTTCAAGCTGACTGACTTTATGGAAGGAAGCTTCACACGGTACAGATAAAAATTCCTACAATACCATCAAATACCCTATCATCTGAAGCCTTGAAAGTATAGAGATCATGTAACATTAGAAAAAATCACTGACATTGGCTGTTTCTCTGTGCGGGCTTGATGGCTTCACTGTGTCAGAGTGCTGAACAGTTTTATGCCACATACAGTAGACAAAAATCACTGACAGCAATGCAAAAATACTATAAACGTATGAGTAAATGAGCAAGTTTTCGAACATTTTAATTAGGTCCTATTATGCCCCTTTTTACAAGATGTAAAATAAGTCTCTGATGTCCCCAGATTGTGTATGTGAAGTTTTAGCTTAAAATACCCCACAGGTTGTTTTTATAGCATGTTAAAATTGCCACTTTTTGGAGGTAAGCAAAAATTAGCAGTTTATGTGTCTGTCCCTTTAAATGCAAATGAGCTGGTGTTCCCAGCTCCCTTTTCAAGAAGAGGGCAGAGCTTCAAGAGCTCATGCTCCTGTGTCAGGACAATCTCATGCACTGATGCGTCAGAAACAGTCAGTAGCTGTGTTCAGTTCAAACCGGAGACAAAAGGGAGCCAGAGAATAAATGCTGCATGGAGATAGGTATAGTTTAGTTTAATTGCGGTTATAACTTATGTTGTCATCTTGCATTTATCCACTATTAGTACAAGCCTGTTGTAGCAGACCCCGTCCTTTCATCTTTGTCAAGACGTGTTTCTTTATTAAATGTGTCATAGATAACAGTTTAGCCATTTTTGTAATAACATAAAAAGGGAGCTGCTAGTTGAAATCAAATCCGGATATTGGCGCAAAGAAGAAAATAACATTACTAATGGCATGACATAACTGAAGAGACAAATTAGCATTATTAATATTAGAATAGAGTTTTAATGCATGGCAAAATAAATCACATTTAAATTAATTATTAAAGAATTGTTAAACGTTAGAAAATTAGATTATTAAAAAAAAAAGAATGTATTTCACGGGATCTGACAGGATGGGAAAGCTGTCAATCTCCCGTAGATACCCTAGTGGCTGGGTCATGAACAATTGGTACTGATCCATCTTTGTGTTTTGTATTGTCCCTTTGCATGGACCCTCGTTCGCAAAGCAGTCTGGTATAAAATGATTTGCACAGACATAAACAAATTTAGGTATATGTGGGCGCATTCTCTTCAAAAACAAATCCACTGCGTCTTCAGCGGCTCTGATGTCGGGTATACATGAAGACTGTTATGTTCACTCTTACATCCAACAACAAAACACTTGAGTTGCTTTATAAGACAACTCATCTAATACGGCAAAGTCTGTGAAGGGGTGAAAATAACAGCATTTCTATGGCATGACAGCAACACTCTACTACAACAATTCTTCCTCTTCTCTAAATCAGCCCAACATGGTCTCGCCCCCTTTGTTGCGTGTTCCCGTGGGGCTGGGTTTATGAAAATTGTAGGGTTTGTGATGTCACTAACCCGGGAGGAAGCTTGTTGTAGTCCCTGTTTGCTTCAGTCCTTAAAAAGTGTAAATCTCTCTTTGCACTGAACTTTAAGCTTCGTAACTTTGCAGATGTTGTTTATGCTCAAACAGCAACATTACACACTAACTGAAGTTAAAAAAGTGAAATCATAATCAAGGACCCCTTTAAACTTACATGAACTGCATACCTGAAATGGAACCTCAAGTGACTAATTTAGGCAGCAACTCGCTGCGCTACACAAATAATGAACCGCAAGACTCAACACACAATTGAAAAATTAGCATGAAATGAATGACACAACACTTTAATTAGCATATTGCATACAGGACAATTGGGCTTAACATCTTTTATTTTTTTAATTTTTTTAATAATTTATTTTAAGCTATACGTTTTAGAATAACTTAAAACATAACTTGCTTATAATCAGCCTTGTTCATTGCGGTGCATTCTGGGATTGCTTTCTCTGTGAAGGATACATACAAAGCTGCCTTTCAATTTGGGCAAAAGAAGGTGTCTTAGGAGCCAGCATAATTAAGTTTAAGTTTAATAAATTACATTTTGGAGCAGAGTCTGTGATGCCTTAAAAATCTGAAGCTCACTAGATTTTGGAACAGAGCTGATGTCTTGGCTTTTTCACAGTAGCTTGAAAAATGTAAATGAATAAATAGTAATGACGATTATAAACCTTTAGCTTTGTTAAATGCAAAGACAAGGATTAATGTGTGTGGCGTTCATCCAAAGGAACATTAGCCAACACAATGTAAAATTGCATATTCCCGCTTAGAGAACAAGCTAAAATAATTATTTTTCATTAGAGTGCCTCAGACAATGCTGCTTGGAAAAGAAACTGCGCTGGTTGCATTATGTTTCTACTGGTGGTTAGCATTATTAGAAAACAAATCTGTCTCTCTCCTTTCTGAATTTCTTCTCTTCTCTAGCTGATAAAGTTCCTAAATAAGCTTTTTAAAAATAATGCTGTATTATAGATGTACAGATGTTCTTTGTTGTAGAATAAAACAAATATCTCTTTGATTGATCTCTTCTGTAAGTCGCTTTGGATAAAAGCGTCTGCTAAATGCATAAATGTGAATGTTCCCTGGTAGCCCTTATCATAACGACTACATATGATGCCCGTTCCTGTGTTAGTCACAATGATTTCTCATTCTTCAATATCTTTCACTCTTAAAAATAAAAGGTTTTTTTAGCATTGATGCCACAGAAGAATCATTTTTGGTTCCCAAAGAACCTTTCAGTGATCAGTTCTTACTGAAACATTATGAAGAACCTTTTGTGCATTGAAAAGTTTCCATGGATGTTATAGGTTCTTTATTGAACCACAATAAATAACTTCTATTTTTAAGAGTGCTGGAAGAAATCTGTACATTTAAATTTGGCTGTGATACCAATAAGCTGATTATATGTTACATATGGCTGATATTTAAAGTTGTAATATTTAGTCGAAATACATTTAAAATAAAATAAAATTGTTTTAAATGCTACAAGTGAATTTAGACATCACAACATTATACAATATGAAAAATAGATATCCATTTTGAGGTAAATGTAATCTTAAGAAATTATTAATGTTTTAAAATATTAAGCAGTAGATGATGACAAATGTAATCAAAATGTAAAAATAATGCCTCCATAATTAAATATCCAAAATTTCTCATTTTGGTTCATAACTGTAATGGTATTGGTATATCCTTAAAGGATTAGTTCACCCAAAAATGGTAATTTTCTCATAAATTACACTTTACGTTCATCTTGAACACAAATCTTTTACAGTTTTTACAATCTCTAGGACACATTTCTCATTTCCTATGTCATTTTATCAAAACTCTTCACACAGTTCTCCTAACCAACCTTCATCTCGGCACAGCAGTTACATAATTTCACATTCAAAATGTTTTAAATCTACCGGAACACTTCTTACATGTCTCAAATCAACTCATTCTTCCGTAACACTAGCAAATGTTTTCAACCAACTAACACACTTTGTCAATCATAAAACGCAGACATAAAAAACACTAACATCAGGTAGCATTATGTTTTGTTTTGTAAAATGTCTTTACAAAACAAGAATGCCACTCTCTACTGCTTAATTCAGTGCAGTTTATGTTTACATTACTGTACAAAATGATTCCTAAGTTTCCCCTTTTGAATGGATGGTAATGAAAGACTAAAGCTTGTGTAGGTGTTCAGTTTCATCTAATTGCTTTAGTATTAACTTATTGTTTTGAACTTAAGTTTGTAAAAAGTTTTGAAGACACTATGTAAGCATGTGCAAATTGGCCTGTGGGTACACAGAGTTTTGGCAGTTGTTGTGTCGAAGAAAAGAATTCATATAATTTAAAAAAAAGATGTCATTGTGCCAAAGCAATGATAAGTGATCCACAGTTTAGGATTATGCTTTGTCTTTTTTTTTTTCATTTCATTTTCAATTATGCTCAGTTTCATTTTTGGGTGAACTAACCCTTTAATTTCATGACCTCAAGGCTAGATTAGTGTAATGCTCTATTGGGTGGTTGCCCTGCACGCTTAATAAATAAACTCCAGCTGGTCCAAAAAAAACATAGCAGCTAGAGTTCTTACTAGAAGCAGGAAGTATAACCATATTAGCTCGGTTTTGTCAACACTGCATTTCCTGTCTATTAAACATCACATACATTTTAAAATCTTGCCAATTACTTACAAAGCCGTCTTCCTAGCATTGTTCGGGAAGCAGACACACTCTGTCAGTTTAAATCTAGACTAAAAACGCATCTCTTTAACCTGGCATAGACATATAACATTATCAATTTATTTTATTCAAATCAGTTAAATGATTGTTAGGCTACATTAACTAGGTCAGCCGGAACTGGGATCTCTTCCCATAACACCTGATGTACTTCTTACTTGCATCATAAGAAGGATGGCATCTACGCTAATATTAGTCTCTCTGTTTATCCCGAGGTTTACAGTAGTCTGCCAGGCCATATCCAGATCAGATGGTGGACCTGCGCCTAGATACGACCACAATGCAGCCCTGAAGTGTCAGCAGAGACTGTCAACTAGACACTCCCTTGTGATGGCCACCTTCACTTCACTTTCCCTCGGTACAGATGAATACATTGTCGAAATGATCGGAAAGGAATGAAAACGTTGTATTATGCAATGTGGACAAGTGATTTGGCAATTATTTTGTGGATAATACATGTTCAAACGCGCTTGCCTATAGACTAAACACGTTATGCTTGCATGCATGCCGTCATCGTTCTCACAGATTCTCACAGGTTTGCGCTCTCTAGCCGCCGGGCGCTGTTTCCGTGCGGATGATCGACCAGAACGCATTGGGAGTTTTCTATTTTGGTTGAAAGTGGTCCCAAAGTAAATAACTAATGATTCTTTACAACGGAAATGAATCAATCAAAAACTTTCTTTAGCTGGACATTGACTTTTTTTCTAGAGCTGATGTACAGGCAAAACAACCTCTCTTCCATTAATTTCCTATTATCACTGTAAAGCTGCTTTGAAACGATCTATATTGTGAAAAGCGCTATATAAATGAAGGTGACTTGACTTGACTTAATTACACACAAGTATCATCTTGCTCAAAATTAGACAATTCCTCCTCCCTTTCCCACATAAACGAAAGATTGAATCAGCTTCAGGGCTTGGATTGAATAAGTTTGTGTACATAATACATTTTTATGTAACAGTTTGGAAGTCTTCATCTTCTGCAATGGCAAGTGTTCTATTTAAATTTGCCAGTTTCGCCAGAAGCCAGTATTTATCCTCACTTAAGCTGAGCATTGTCCAATAAGAGTCCTGGCGGCATGAACAGGTGGCATAATCCCCTCGACTCTATATTTTTGAGGTCTAACCGCCACTTTTCTGTGATCTACCCCTCCGAGACACAGAAATTCCAAAAGCAAACACTAAAACCGTATGTGGCCATCGAACAGGCTTGAAGACTCCATAACGCCTCACTCTCTCTAATGAGAGGTCTCTTAACGCGATCCCCCGCAGGTCTCTTTCAGCTCAGACTGACCAGCCACTGCACAAACAGGTCTAAATGAAGTCCTTCATCAAAGGTCTGTCACACCTCAATGCTCCGAGGCGGTGCACACCCCCACAGATTGTGACAGAAGTTGATGGCGTGGAGGCCTTTTATCGTATTATAGTGTTCAATATAGTATAATAACCCCCATATATCACAGAGTAATTATAACTGGCTTCTATGTCCATTGTAAATCAGTGGGCTACAATCTGTAATGGGAACGATTAGAAATTTCACAGTAACAATGGTGTAATGGAGATGAGTGATTATGTGTCTATTCTTGTAGCAAAAATACCAGAAGAGAAATTGATGGAACAACATGCATTATTGTCATCATCATCTTTGTTTCGGTCACAACAGGATCTTGAAAACAGAAGAGCTCATTTGCATCGCAAGTGCTACTGATTGCATCTAAAGTGTCTTATAGTTGATGCGTCCAAACAATAAAATTTAATGTTGGAAGAGTACCAAGAACATGTTCAGATAATAGCCAAATCAGATAATGTCTTTTATTGTGTTGTCATGCTTGCAGACTTCATAAACCACAATGGTAAGGTGTTGGGGGTGGTTACTAGGGCATTTCTAATGTATGTGGTTGCTAAGGTGTCCCATGTAGCTGTTATATATATGAGCAATATCACAGCATATCAGTAGCAGTGCGATATGGCTGTATATCAGATATGGCTGTATATTCAGCCATAGGCAAGAGGCCGCATGAAATCACAACGTGCTGATATACAGCCATATTGCACGGTTACGAGTGTGATATTGCTTTTATACAACAGTTCGATTGCACAAGTGTGTAAATAAATAAAGAAACAACAACGGACTGTCTTTAGAAACCCTCTTTTGTGACCTTTTCCAAGTCATCTCAATGGCAAAAAAGTGTCCCAATCACACTAAATTCACCCCTACTTCCTTCCGCCACGGATTAAAATCTCAAATTGACAGTTTAACAGTTGTGACCAAGCCTCCGTTATTAATTCTAAAATGTCACTTTAGAACTAGTAACGAGGGAACGTTGAGTCGCGTCATTGAAGGTTGTTGTATTATGTAGAGTATTATGGCGTTATGAGAGAGAGAGAGAGATCGACTAAACGAGTGTGTTACCTGCAGTTGATATATAGCATTCATTCTCAAGATTCAAGATTCAAGATTCAAGAGTTTTATTTGTCACATACACAGTTATATACAGAATATACAACCGGCAGTGAAATGAAAACAGGTCCGCTCCATGGACAGTGCAAATTCACAGTTAAAAACACAAGGAAGAAATTATAATAGAAATAGGATATAAAAAAAAGTACTCTATATATATATATGTCTATATCTGTAGAATTATAAATAATCAAGTCAAGAGAAAAAAAAGGTAACAAATAAGGATAAAGTGGAATAAAATAATTGAAGTAGACTTTGCAGTGAGTAAACTGTAGACTTATAAATATGTGGTTAACAAATGTATAAAGAGTATAATGTGCAAACAGGTTTATGACAGGTTGTTACACAGTAACAACGAGAACAGAAAGTGCAGTGCAATGTCAGTGTATCGATGTTTATCCTGACGTGAAGTCACGTGATGTTAAGTGACTGAGTTCAGGAGTCTGATGGCCTGGGGGAAGAAGCTCCTCCTGAGTCTCTCAGTTTTGGCCATCAGGCTTGGGCGCTTACCAGATGGTAGCAGCGTGAAATGAAGGTTTGCAGGGTGATTAGAGTCCTTGATGATCTTGGTAGCTCTACCTTTGCAGCGTTTGGTGTAGACGTCCTGCAGAGACGGGAGAGCTGACCCTGAGATACGCTTCGGATAAGCGCACTACTCTTTGCAGGGCTTTGCGGTCATGACTGGTGCTGTTCCCATACCACGCTGTGATGCACTGAGTTAAAACACTTTCTATCGCCCCTAAATAGAAAGTTTTCAGGATAGCTGGTGAAACCCTGAATTTCCTCAGCTGGCGCAGGTGGTACAGTCTTTGCCTGGCTTTTTCACCTGTGTCTGAATGTGAGCAGTCCAGGTCAGGTCCTCGGAGATGTTTACTCCCAGGTACTTGAAGCTGCTCACTCTCTCTACTGGTGACCCGCTGATCATGAGGGGGGAGTATGTCCGTTGCTGTCGCTTCCTGAAGTCCACAATCATTTCTTTGGTCTTGCCAACATTCAGAGAGAGACAGTTGTCCTGGCACCATGATGTTAGATGCTCCACCTCGTCCAAGTATGCCGTCTCATTGTTGTTGGAAATGAGGCCCAGGACAACAGTATCATCAGCAAATTTGATGATAGAGGTGGAGCTGTGTGTGGACAAACAGTCAGGTCGATGTCCCATAATTCAGGTCGATGTCCCATAATATCCATTACAATAAAAAATCAGTTTGAATGTCCGCTGAGTAAAGCGATATTTTTCCTTAACTTTTAAAATATAAAACAACTTCATTGTTCTGACCAGATACTCATTTATAAAGATACTTATTGTAACTTGAAGTAACTGAAGTCCATTTCACAATCACTAACGGACTGTTTCACCATACCAAATATGGCATATTATTTATATGAAATAATATTTATTGAGCAACAATATTTAGATTAACATTAGCCATTGTAAAGACAATAGGAAATAAACACAAGCAAAAAAATCATTCAAACATACAAAGCAGCACTCTAGTACAGTAAGTTAAATATAGCCTAAATATAAAGTTATGAAACTTAACTTTGCCTTTAGCCAAATTGATTTTTCTCTTGAACAAGTAATAGATTAATAAGACCAAAGATTGCCCACTTGATATACCCTACATTAATTATATCTCATGTTTAACCACTATCTACATATGAGCCAGTGGCAAATTCCAGAAGGCCTGGCCGTGATGAAGCTATTCGCTATGGGTACATGAGCACTGAATGGCTGCTGACGGCCTGGAGCTGGAGTCTAAAAAAAATCGTAAAAGAGGCGCTATGTTTATATATGAGTATTACATCACCTAAAAAACTACATTTCATAAAAACAACAGTAGTATTTGTAAAAAAATTTGCTCGACCGTCATGACAGTTGTCGCAAGCGGAGTGATACAAGCGGTGAAACGGTCTCAGTTCTGATACTGCGAGAATATCTCATGGCTGAAAAAGGCTCTCAGCCAATCGGATTCGAGAACCAGAAAGACCTGTTACACACAATATTATATAAAATGTCACTATGTGAAAAGATGCAATGTTTATTTATTTGCAGTGATTACTTTTTTTGTAGGACAATGCGAATTTGGTTCCCTCAACAAAAACCCAATAGGATTTTTACATTGGCTTTTGGATTATTGCAGAAAAAAAGCTGAACAGCAAAATGAACACAACTTTTATGAATTTTGAAGTCTAAATACAATCAGCAGAGGTTAAAAGCTAAATGTAGGCTTTAAATGAACTTCACCATGGTCTAAAGACTTCAGCGTCGAAAGTTTGAGTTAGAATAGTTCACGAGAGTGCAATTATAAACACAATGAGGCTGTGAAAGCGGACTAGCGAGTAGATTAGTTTACCTAATTGCCGTGATGTTCAATAACTTCTGTTGTCCCATTTAGCCACTCTTCATCAGCCCCTTTTTTCAAGGCAAGTATAAGCTTTTAAAAATAAATAATGCTGTATTACAGATCCACAGATGTATTTTGTTGTAGAGTAAAACATGAAAATATCTTGTTTTCACCATAGATTCAGGGATTTAAAGGGATAGTTCACCCAAAAATGAAAATGATCCCATGATTTACTCTCCCTCAAGCCATCCTAGATGTATATGATATTCTTCTTTCAGACGAACACAATCTGAGTTATTTTAAAAATATCATTGCTCTTCCAAGCTTTATAATGGTAGTGAATGGCGGCCCTGATTTTGAAGTCCAAAAAATGCATCCATCCATCATAAAAGTAAACCATACAACTCCAGGGGGTTAATAAATGCCTACTGAGGCGAAGCGAACCCTTTACTTACAAGGGTTTTTGTAAGTAAAATATCCATATTTAAAACTTATAAAATATCTAGCTTAGGCAGACGGGCTGCGCAAGTCGACTTAAGCCAAAAGAGTAACCCCTGACGCGATGCATGACGTAGGATGTATAGGAGTAGTGTAAGCTTTGATGGCTTTCGTGGTTCAAACAAATAGGGCTGGGCAACAAACTCAAGGTCCTCTTCTCTTATATCAAAATCCTCAGACATTTTATTTATTTTTTTATTTTTGTTTTATACTTTTAATTCATGACTGGTGTTTTGTTTTGCGCTATCCTCTGCGTTTCCGCGTTCATCAATATGTCACGCGTCAGGCCAGGGGTTACTCTTTCACCGCACTGTAAACCCTAACGCTCAAAATAATTGATTGGTTTGAGTAGGACAAACCTAAATTAAACAAATTAGTTCAAGCAAATTAAATTTTCTTTCTTTCTTTTTCTTTCAAGTTCACAGAATTGATATATTTTAAGTAAACTGAACGGTTTCATTGTTTTGAGTTTTATGAAATTATTTATTTTAACTTAAGTTTAACTGAAACTGGGCTGGGACTTCTATTTCCCAGCATGTTTTGCCCATGGCACTTGAAAGGGAGAGTAAATGCTAAAATTAAGTGTTATATTGTTTTTTTTTTTTTTTGTTTGTTTGTTTTTTTTTTTGTGCAAGATTAATGTTAAGTGTGAGATTTAGTGTGATTAATGTTTTGTTATGCTGATGTAAGAAGAGTTTCTGTTAATGTGGGTTTTAGTGGTGTGTGTGTGGCTTGGTTTGAGATCAAGTATGTTAATGCTTTATATGACATACCATGCTATTGTTAACATGTTAGCAAATTAGCAATTTTTAGCATTTTCTGAATTAGTATAGCTAGCTAAGTTAAAAACTATAAAAATGTTCTTTTCATTTTCACCTCATACATTGAGGTTACATGAAAACTTTAAGTTAAATGTATGAATTTGTGTACTCAAAAAGTTAAGAACAATTAAAATGCATAAGTGCAAAATAAAAATCTGCCAGTTCTGCTTACTTAAACTTTGATGCATACAACCGTCTGTCGGAAGCTAGTTATTTTAGTTCATAAAGTTATAAATATGGATATTTTTTTCTTACAAAAACCCATCGTTTTGCTTCAGAAGGCCTTTATTAACCCCCTTGAGTCGCATGGATTACTTTCATGATGCATGGATACACTTTTTTTGGACTTAAGGAAATCAGGACCACCATTCACTACCATCATAAAACTTGGAAGAGCAATGATTTTTATTTTTTTTAATTTTTTTTAAATATAACTCAGATTGTGTTTGTCTAAAAGAAGCAAGTCATATACACCTGGCTTGAGAGTGAGTAAATCATGGTGTAATTTTCATTATTGTGTGAACTGTCCCTTTAACCAAAAGCCCATTCAAAAAACAAAAAACATTAACTTAGGACGATGGAATCAAAAGTGCTAAAATGCGAACTTGTTTCCAGGTTTGGGTCAGCAAAAATACATCATCTCTGCAGCACTCTCTAATTAGGAGAAATAGTATATAAAAATGTGAAAAGATTCCGTGTTTACTGCACAATCCAAATCACCAAGACACCAAGTGCTGCAGTATACTAATACAGGATGGCGTCAAATAAGTGCCACACGGCAGCAAGCATAATTGAACATTGTAGTCAAAATAAAAACAGCAATCGAGAAACGAGAACAAGGTAAACAGAGAGTCGCAAGGGGGAAAAGACATTCGATACCCTGAACAAAATGAGGCGCTGAGTGCACAATAGACTTTAACAAGAAAAATACAATTAGTGCTCTTAGGAGGCGGAGCAATGTTAGGCCTTTGGCTGTGCGAGTATGACAAAATATGCAATGTAATCTGGCTTAAAACGAAATATAATGTAAGATAATTAAAGCTATACATCTCCATAGAGATAAAATAAATAAATACGTTTGGAGACGTTTGTACTGCACAAAATTAACTCTGCATTGATAAGACTTTAATTTGCAAAAGACTTCTTCATTTGTTTAGTTGTTTTTTTAACCTTATCTCTCATTTTACAGGTAAAACGATAACTTCCGAATGTAAACAAGTTATCAGCAAAACCTGTTTCCTTCTGAGGGAAGAAAGTGCAATTTGATTGCATTTCTTCAACATTGTGGGGCATTTGATTTATGTAATATAATTGCTTTCTGTTGGTCAGTCTCCACTGACATCTATTAGATAGTTGCTCATGTGATTCTGTCAGTTCATATTGTATTTGTTTTCGTGTTGTTGATAATTGTGTTTGGCCTTTACGTCTCAGAGCAGCAAAACTAAAAACGGTGTGTAATTGATTTTCTTCCTGTTTGAGAGACATCAGCATCTTATTTGCTTTGAGATGCTATTTCCACATCGATGGGGCTATTAGCTATCCAATCTGACATCGCAGATAGGTTTGGGAAAGAAGGAGTGTGTGTGTGTGTGTGTGAACCTGACTGACAGCTCAAAGAGTCTGGTGTTTTGGCTCACACACAGTGTTATCAACTGATGTCAACCCCCTTATCACGAGCCTCCACATCTTCACCACCCTTCTTCTCTTTACACATACAGATTTGATTCATAAATCCATCAAACATCTGGATCTGGGCATTTTTATTTTTCACTCTTAAAGAAAGCTTCTGTAGAATCTTAAAGGGTTATGTCAAGCTCTTCATATTTAGAACCTTTTAGGGGTTCCCAATAATTTTAATTAATAATTTTAATTAAAAACAAGTTAATTTTATGGATTTAATTTTAATTAACACATTTTTTATTTTATTTATATTTTGTGAATTAACAGCATGTAAACATACTTTGTCACTACTAGAAAAAATGAAATGACCTGTTAAACATTAGACATAGACATTTCTCTTTATATAGAATTTCTCCTTGTATATGTCCTTTTTGCCATAACAGGTTCTTAAACTGAGAAAATAACCTATTCTATTCTATATAATATTCTATAAAGAATCTCTTTAAACTGTTTTCTAAAAGTGATGCTGTCTACTGTTTTTTTTTTGTTAAATGAAGATTTTGTTAGATTATATTTACCATGCATCATCATTTATGTTACTACTTTCAAACCTTTTAATGTATAGATTTTTTGTTTATGCCTGTAGACCTATACAAATATTATTTTTTTCAAGTTTTGATGATCTAAACAAAGAGTAGAAAAAACATTTAATCATTTGTTGTGTAAAAAAATGATTCTGTTCTCTCTAAATTGTTGCACCATTTCTTCAACAACTAACAACTTTGTCCCCGGTAATATTTTTTCAGAAGTTAGTGTACTTTGTTACCATGGAAACAAAACTGTCAGTGGAGAGCCTGTTTGAGAAGAAATATGAGATGTAATGTGTGAAGAAAACAAAGGGAAATCAAGGAAAAATTCAGTTTTTATTCATTTCCAATCAAGCTGCAATTGTCAAATTATGCAAAAAGTATGAAAATATTATTTAATTGTTTATTTCAGATACATAATATGCTATCTGTGACATTAGCCTTAGGAGTCGTTTTATTCTACAAATTTTAAAAGTACCTTTTTTTGTATTTTCAACTTTCTTAAGTGTGTAATGTTGCTGTTTGAGAAAAAGAAGAAAAAGGTCTAAAAAAGTTAGCACAAAGCCCACTCCATAGGGAGTTATTCTCTATATTAGTGCACACACTGTTTCTGAACTCCCTGAAATGTGTCCATTGTAGTCTTGATTTTTCTTCCAGGAACGATCATGTCACAGTAGTCCTTATTTAAATAATTCCTGCCCAAGTGTCAAGGATCAACTATACCATCTAGAATTGCAACCATACCATCTAGAATTCCTCAAACAATGAATGGAGGACATTAAATGCCAGTTTTTCTTTTTATTTGGTTCTCTTCCAAGCCAGTAAAGTGCAGGGTGTTTACATGTACAAAAACATGAAATAAATAAACCCTTGAAAAAAACAAAACAAAAAAATAACCTTGGATCAGGTACAACAGTAATTCAAAAGTACTCCTCAACAGCTACTGCATTCACTGAGCTCCAGTCATAGACTAACTGACCGCTACATTCACTCTAAAAAACACTGGGACCAATTTGGGTTGTTTAACCCAAGGACTGGGTAAACACACACCCGATCAGGCATATCATTATGACTGCTTCCCCTGACCTGCCCTGACCCGACCCGTCGAGGCATGGACCCCACTAGACCCCTGAAGGTGTCCTGTGAAAACGTTTTTCTTCTGATAATACTGAAGGATAATGATAATACATTATATATGTATACTGTGATAGACATCGTATTCCTATAGGTAGACGTGATCAGCTGACAGTCAGCTGATGCGAGCTTGACTAACGTGACCTGCCAGAACTGACGCTACGCGTGATTTTAGTAGACCCCAAAAACGAAATCAAGTATATGGCCTCTTTAACATTTAATTTCCACCATCATCTTTTCCATCTCAGAATGATATTAGCACACAATCAAGGCTGTAACCATGTCTCATCATTGGTCTTATTGTTTTTTTTTTTTTTTTTTTTAGGAATTAAAATATTTAAATAAAAGGATTAAAAGGGATTTAAGGAAATAAAGAAAAGAAATAAGAACGGTTAAGTTCCAGTTCTATTGTAGTTATTTTTTACGCACATGTGCGACCTAGGCACAGTTACAAAAATATGGCGGTGCGCATACTCTTCTGATGACGAAATTCGCATCACGTGCACTGTATGCTGACTCTCACGTATGTGTAAAAAGTTAAGTATATTTTGAGCTTAAGCCCCACCTTCTTTGATTTGATTGGCCATCTCAATCATTCTGACAGTGACGAGCGCTGTTAGACCACTGAGGCAGACCAACCTAAAAACTCCACATTAACGCTTGTCCTTTTGTCCGGGACAAGTGGGTTTTTTGAAGGGGCAAGTGAAAGAGAATTTTACTTGCCTGACCCGACAAGTAGCCTGATTAAAACGTCAATAACTGTAAGGCTGGAAAAAAATAGAAAATGCCGAGCTGTCTGATTGAGAAACAATTACTCCCCGGGAAGACAAAGGACACTTTCTGGAAATTAACATCTGAACTGTCTCTTACGAAATTAGCATCATCATTCGAGATGCAAGTCTCACCTCAGTATCATCCTAATCGACATCTTTCTCTGTTGACTCCCTTTCCTCCCACTCCTACTCTCTCTCATGCTGAGATCACCTAAAATTCACCCACAATCTATATGGTTTAATGTGAACAAGTATCATACAGTATTATACATGTTTAGTATCATTTAAAGTCTCTCAGTGTGGTGGGTACAAAGGTCGCATCCCCACAGAAATAAACAAAAAGGTAGTAAAGGTTTTAAGAGTTTAGAGCTATTTGGCTTACAGTGGATCATGCAAAACATCCTCTGTCCCCAGTAAGGTGTAAAACACCGGGACAGTGATTATTGTAAATTCCCATTGTTAACACATGTTTCCGTTTGAAAGAGGTTTCTGTCTGTGTCTGATATTTAAAGAGAGGCTGGGAAAAGGTTCTGGCGATTTGTAGCTCAAATGAGCCTGTGAGGCTGAGCGTCTGAGGACACTCAGCCTCATGTATTTTCAGATCAGGTATGCATCGTTTACTCTTTACTTCAGAGCATTTGATGTTATGTATTGATTATCTATGTAATTGGCGTTATACATTTACCTGACTGTTAATAAATTGTTACATTGATTTATTCTGACTTACTCTGAAACTATTGATTTTAGCGCATTATCTTTAGCGCAAATCTGTGTCAGGTTAGTAACGGACTAAAGTCCAGTTTTGAGTGGAGCATAGGGCACATCAACTAAGATTTTAGAGTTCCGGCTAACTCTTGGCATTAGTTCACTGTAGACTGTGAAGGCTAAAAAGGGAATTTCCGGACAACCTCATCGGCCAACCTAAATAGGGTGAGCCTTACCTCTGTTTAAGGTAATGTTACTCTATGTGTACGTGGGAAACCATGGCATGACAAACCAAAGCTACTATCAGAAGAGTAATGTTGGTCAACTTATCTGTAGTAGTGGTTATGACCTCTGATTAGAGATAATGTTATTTTAATTCAAGTGTACACAGATCTATGGGGTCTAAATAAAATACTTTTAGAGAAAGCAAGCATGAGGAGAAACATGTTTCTATACTCTAAAACAGTATAGTCAATTACCTCTGTTTAGTGACCAAGACTGGCAAGTTTGTGATCGTGGGCACCCATAATGAACGGCCGGTGCAAGGACCCTGTGCGTGTCAATTAAACTCCCCCTGTAAATGCCGCATCGACACGACAACCTCATTAAACCTGTCTCCGGCATGACGAGTCCAATCTTTCGAACAATCTTATGAATATCTATTTACCTAATATGACTTAAGACCTGAAATGTTGACTAAGATTAATCTTTCGAATCTTTCGAACAATCTTATGAATATCTATTTACCTAATATGACTTAAGACCTGAAATGTTGACTTAGAATAATAATCATACACTGTTTGTTCGTCGGCCAGAGGAGAACTGGCACCCCGACTGAGCCTGGTTTCTCCCAAGGTTTTTTTTCTCCATTCTGGCCCTGAAGGAGTTTTGGTTCATTTCCACCGTTGCCTTTGGCTTTTGGCTTGCTCAGTTGGGGACACCTAAATTTTATCTATATTACCGATCTGCCCGCATTGACACTATATGATAATTGAAATTATCTGGATAACAGAACCGTTTTCACCAGAGCAGCTGTATAGCTGAATCAAATTCTGTTGCATTATTTTCCTGTTAACACTGTGAAGCTGCTTTGAAACAACTGGACTTGTAAAAAGCGCTATATAAATAAAGGTGATTTGATTTTGATTTGAAATGTATAATTAAATTGTTATATACGTAAATAACCTAATAATCAATCGGCATTCTAACCTAAATTCGAGGTCATCATAAAATGGAATTAAATCACTTTGCCCAGCTGAAAAGACAGAACGCGCAAGAAACCTTCACCCACCAATAGTAAGCTGTCATTGGGCCTTACAAATAACTAGGGAGTCACCAAAATACAAGAATGATTCTGCATTCATTTACAGTAAGCGGCGATTGATAGTGGATAATTATAATATATAACAAACTGACGGTAACAATGTTGCGCTGTTGAGGCTCACGCAGCCTCTCGAAGAGAAATCAAAATTTGGCCATTTCTTGTTATTCAGGGGCACTTGTCCCCCTCAATGTCTATGGTGGTTACGGCTCTGCGCACAATACATAATTTGCGATTATGATGGAAATGTTCTTCACCAAAAAATCACAAAATTCTCCTATGATACATGACTATCTAGTTTAGAACTTACTGGACAAGTTAAACTAATGAGAGTGTGAAAAGTTTGTTTTAAGAGAGTTTAGTCAGGGTCAAAGTGCCCATAGCTGAAGAAACACCTTTCCTTATAACAGATCTCTGTTAGTCTCTATATTTTCCTCCTCCTTGACTGCGGTTAAATATACAGCGTTGTCCTTGTCAGTATCATGTACATTGAACTTACGTACGCGCTCTATTCTAGTGTCCAGAGGAAGCATCAGCTCGGGAAGTCATGGTCGAGGCAGCTGTGTGTAGGCGATGCTGAAGGCAGCTGGGGAGGAGAGGTGATGAAAGGTTTAGAGAAAATCGCAGCATGCCGAGATGGCTAAAAGAGGAGAGATACTGAGGGGAACGAAACAAGGGAGGCTTTTAAGAAATATCTTGTGTGAGCAGAGCAGTGCAGAACTTTCTCGCTCTGCTTTGTAATATCTATTAAGTAGGTTTCCTCTGGCTGCTGGAGAAGCCTCTACAGCAAGCTGACTACTCCAGCCATTTGTCTTGTTGAGTAACACCATGCCAGCCCAGCCAGATGAGCTTTTAAATGACTGTCACTTCACCCTCTATTTCAAACAGCCTCATGTTATGGCATCCTATAGCAATTTACTTTATTTACGCTTCCTGGCTCTGGGTGCTTTCATTTATGGGCCGGATACAAGTTTGGTCAAAAACAGTGAAGAAAGGTTTGGCCTTGTATTTTCTCAGCCATTGTACAGTGGTTATTTAACTCACAGAGGAGGAAAAACAGCCCGCAGGAAAGAAAAAAATCACAAATGGGATCTTAATATCTCAATTGTTTCTCCTACACAGTTATGGGCTTAAATTGAAAGTAAACAGAGGCTAAAAGAAATTCCTAAAAGAGGGATATCCTGGGTTATATAGTTCTCATTTTCTTTAAAAATACACTGTTTCAATAGCCACATAACATAAACAATATGCATGTTAAAAATGATTATTAACCTTTTCTAACTGCATTTGCTGGCATGATGTAACACCATGAACAATGAACTTGACTGTAAATGATAATTTACACATCTTTATAGCTTAACCTATATTGATGATAGCTTGATGACATCAACTTGATGAACATTTTGCTGACTTTTGAATACAATAAAAAAAGATTTGTAAGTAAAAGTCCTAAAAGTTAGTATCTTTCTAAAACCTTCAGGTCACAGTACACATTTCTTTTTGCTGTGAAATCTGTAATGATTTTTATAGTTAACGTAAGAATAACTTTTATATTGTTAGTAATATTTCAAGATGAACATTTACTGGACTGAAACAACTTAATCCATTATCTACATTTTCTTTTTTTTTATTATAAAAATCTGGTTAAAATGTGAGTATCAAAAGTGTTTCTTTGTACATCTCAGTCATATTATTGGGAGATATGTGACAACTGATATGTTAAGAATATTTGTATTTGTATTGATACTTGTATTTTTCTAAGTAGTTGCTATGATGTTAAAAGATTTCATTTACATTATAAGCTATCAGAATTTAATCCATATAAATATCAGCAAATGCACCAAATTGCATATTTTTGCTCAGTTAAGGCCTCTGAATAATATTTTTTCCCTCTTCGTGTACTTTTCTAGATTTTTGAAAGTATTTTGTCTACCTACCAAGAAAAGGGTATGAGTCAAAGTCATGTTTGTGATAATCAACATTATGCCACAAAATGCTGTTTATTCCTTTAAATGTGAAGGAACAATATTCCTTTAATGTAATCCTAAAACGGAGTGTCTATTTACACCAAGTGCTATTCGCACTTAAAGCTTAACAATGCCAAATGCTTAAAATAACAAGAATATTTTAACATTTTCAGCGGTGTAGTCAGTAAAAAATAAGACGCAATCGACCCGGGTTCAAATCCGCCTTTTGCAGAGTTCGCATATCTCTCTTTTCCTATCACATATCACATCGGAAAGACATTTACTTTCAATAAAAAAATAAGAAAATTTTCTAAAAATGGAAATAAAGTGCCTAATGAAATGTTTAATAATAATAAAAGCATTTATTGGGTAGGATTAGGGATAGGTGTAGGAGGGCTTTTATTGTCCATTTAATAATTTTAATAAATATAATAATTTACACTCTATGATATTATAGCATTTATGCACAACAATACTGAGCTGCAAATAGTATGTATCTGTCAAAATAAAGTATAAATAGCATCTAATTACTATTTATACATATTCCAAAGAACTACTTTTACATGGTGAAAATAGAATATATCTCTATTTTCACTTAGTATGCTAATTCACTTTGCACTTAGTGTAAATATCATCTATCGCTAAGAAAATATGTTATTTGCACTTGGTGTAAATAGAATCTAGTTGCTATTTACACTTGGTGTACACAAATAGCCGCTGCCATACTGGACATTAAATGCACATTATGCCAGTTGTGTAGTGACAGGATTGTCTTTTAGTCAAACAATGAGATTTGGGGGCAAGTGTTCAGGTATTGTATTTTTCTAAGGAATTGTTGTCGAACCGTCAGTGTTGATACTGAAACATATCTTTAAAGTCTCCTGTGCTATGAAAGACCCTTTGAGCCATACAGCTTTCCTCTGGGAGGGGAAAATCATCTCCATAGATCTATTCCAGAGGTGATGAGCTGATTAAAAACACATTATAATTTAATGAGAACGAGGAATTGAGTAAAAGGGAGGGGTTTCTATTATGAGGGGGAGGGGCCAGTTACAGTAGGTTTTAGATGGAGTGGATTAATTTTGAGAAAAAGAGAGATGACTTAATTTAGAGAGAACAAAGAATGAGCCTTTTTTCTTTTGGTGACAATTACCAACATGAGCCGTCAGCCCCTCCAGAGCACAGTAGGTCAAACAGAACATCCTGTGAGTTAATTAAAGAAGAGCTAGTCTAGATGTAAGCTGGGTAGTCAGAGCATATATGCCCTGTAAAGGTTGGTAAAACATGCCAGTAGAGACAGAGGGCATGCAGAAACAGGCAGAGGGGGATTCATTTTTTTCCTCAGACATCTATTCTGACATTTCAGCCTAAACTTTAAGCTCTGCAAATTCAATACAAATTCAAGCCTTTTTATATTATTTATGACCCACTGTGTGAAATATGCATTACATCTCTTGTGTTTTGGATTTCAGCTATAAAGCTTTGATGCTTGGGGTGTCAAGCAGAAGCCTGACCCTCCTCCGGCTGGACTCAGGGCATGACCCATGTTGGTTCACATCTGGAGGGGCTATCAGGGCAGAAGCTGTTTGTAGGTTGTAGGACAGACAGGAGAGTATCAGACTAGAAAGAGAAGACTTATGAATTCTGTATGTCGTGACTTTGTGCTTTAGGCATCGGGCAGCTTTGAGAGGAACTTGAGTGCAGACAGAATAACCTCAGTTACACTGTGTCCTCAACGTCCAGTGTTGGAGAACATTACTTTTAATAGTAAAATGTCACATTATTCTTGAACAGCAGTGTTACATTTGGCTTGCAGGGGATTGCTATTCAAGTTTGAAGTGTTGTTGTTATTCATTCATTCATTTATTTTATTTGTTTGCTTGTTCATATATAAATGTTATTTTTTTATTTATATATTTATGTCTTATTTATATTTTTTGTATTATCCGAATTTATTTGTTTATATCTTATTTATATTTTTTATTATCCGGAATTTATTTATTTATTTATTTACTTTGTTTTTTTTTTTAGGGAGACTTTTTATTCTGTGTTTAGTTGATGCATCTTAATGCGGGCGTACACTGTGCGAATTCGGACACTCAGGAGGTCATGAGATATTGTACACGCTACGAGTCAGTTAACTTGATAATCGCATCAAAGCAGCAGGTACACGGCACGACTCCATTGCACAGCGAGCCGGCGGCAATCACACAAGCTTTAGCGCTAAATACAGAGACCGGAGCTTTCAATGTTTCTGCTCTAGCTTCAGATAGAAAAAATAAAGAAAAATTATTTGTGTGGAAATTATTTGTTGAAAAGCAGAGAACAGCAGTCATTCCTTTCAACAGAAACAACCAGAGAGAGAGAGGGCAGGGAGCGCGTGCGTGAGTGACTGTGTGTGTGTGTTTGTGTGTGTCTGAGTGTATGCATGCTGTACAGTTGCAGCCACTGAGCTATAGCCTAAAAATACTCATAGATCTAGCCTATGTGATGTGGATGTGCATGATTTGGCAATAGGGGACAGCCATACGCTGGTGAAAAACGGGCCGGCTCCCTGAATTTTTTTGACATGTTTAAAAATTATCGTGACGTTGGGAGGTGCTCATAACATGCTCAGCTCGTCTCGTAATTCCTCTCACATGCTACGAGCCGTGACCATACGAGCATCCATGATGTCCACGCGAATTTTCCTGAGAGAAAAAAAATCGTCTGCGAGCTTGTACGACAGCAAAAATCACACCATGTACGCCTGGCTTTATTTCAAATCTGATAAAATTCAGAAAACTTGGGTCCACAAAAATTTGGAAATTACACCAAAGTACAAATAATAATATCCTGAATTTCCAAATGCACTTCATAAGTGAAATGCAGAGATGGAGTTTGCATGTAGCAGCATTTACTGTGAACCGAGCCGTTCTATGATGCTGAAAACACCAGATCACGAGCTGCTCGTGTATAACTGAACACAGTGCCGTGCTTCACTCTGAAACACGCAGCGCATCAGACAAAATTGCAACATTTTGTGATTTGATAACCAAACATTGTGCTTTAATTAATTGCTAGTTTTAATCAACTTTTGAACCCCCTCCATTTCCCTCATAAACCCCCAGGCCGTTTTTGTAAACCCTGAATTAGCTAAAGCAACTTATGATTCACACAGAGGTCATTCTTGCATTCCATTTGGGCTATTTTTTTAATTGTTGACCTAGATAAACATGCACTTTTTTGACACATATTAGTGTCTGGGCCCGGTTGCATAAAACCTTTTAAGTGGTTTGACTTAAAGGTTTCCCTGAGGGGGGAAATCCCTGAGGTAAGGGATTTATTTAAGAGTGTTGCAACAAATGTCTTAACCGCCACCCTTACCTAAGTGTTTATACTAAGCATTTTGTGATAGTTTCTGGCAAAACATGGCAATGGAGAAGCAGTTGCTATAGTTCTTGCAGGACCACTACCATCAAAGATTGACTATTAGCATTTAGTTTGTATTGCCGGTATGGTTCTGTTCTGTGCAACCCATGCAGCCTAGCATGGATAAGAGCAGGGAGAGCAGCAATAACCCCCCTTAGGGTAAACAGAACAGAATTAACATAATGTATTGCAGATATCATTAATGTTGATATTAAATGCACAAAATAATTCTGTAATTTAGTCTGATTCAAGGGGAATTAGAATACCAAATCCTGACTGGATGAGAGGAGGACCTGGGGATGGAGGAGGGTAAATGAGCTCTGGAGAACACGACAGCTGCTGATAGTACTGAGGAGCTATACACTCATCTAAAAGATTATTAGGAACACCATACTAATACTGTGTTTGACCCCCTTTCGCCTTCAGAACTGCCTTAATTCTACATGGCATTGATTCAACAAGGTGCTGAAAGCATTCTTTAGAAATGTTGGCCCATATTGATAGGATAGCATCTTGCAGTTGATGGAGATTTGTGGGATGCACATCCAGGGCACGAAGTTCCCGTTCCACCACATAGCAAAGATGCTCTATTGGGTTGAGATCTGGTGACTGTGGGGGCCATTTTAGTACAGTGAACTCATTGTCATGTTCAAGAAACCAATTTGAAATGATTCGAGCTTTGTGACATGGTTAATTATCCTGCTGGAAGTAGCCATCAGAGAATGGGTACATGGTGGTCATAAAGGGATGGACATGGTCAGAAACAATGCTCAGGTAGGCCGTGGCATTTAAACAATGCCCAATTGGCACTAAGGGGCCTAAAGTGTGCCAAGAAAACATCCCCCACACCATTACACCACCACCACCAGCCTGCACAGTGGTAACAAGGCATGATGGATCCATTTTCTCATTCTGTTTATGCCAAATTCTGACTCTATCATCTGAATGTCTCAACAGAAATCGAGACTCATCAGACCAGGCAACATTTTTCCAGTCTTCAACTGTCCAATTTTGCTGAGCTTGTGCAAATTGTAACCTCTTTTTTCCTATTTGTAGTGGAGATGAGTGGTACCCGGTGGGGTCTTCTGCTGTTGTAGCCCATCCGCCTCAAGGTTGTGCGAGTTGTGGCTTCACAAATGCTTTGCTGCATACCTCGGTTGTAACGAGTGGTTATTTCAGTCAAAGTTGCTCTTCTTTCAGCTTGAATCAGTCGGCCCATTCTCCTCTGACCTCTAGCATCAACAAGACATTTTTGCCCACAGGACTGCCACATACTGGATATTTTTCCCTTTTCACACCATTCTTTGTAAACCCTAGAAATGGTTGTGCGTGAAAATCCCAGTAACTGAGCAGATTGTGAAATACTCAGACCGGCCCGTCTGGCACCAACAACCAATCAAAATTGCTTAAATCACCTTTCTTTCCCATTCTGACATTCAGTTTGGAGTTCAGGAGATTGTCTTGACCAGGACCACACCCCTAAATGCATTGAAGCAACTGCCATGTGATTGGTTGATTAGATAATTGCATTAATGAGAAATTGAACAGGTGTTCCTAATAATCCTTTAGGTGAGTGTATATAGCATATATATATATATATATATATGTATATGTATGTGTGTGTGTATATATATATATATATATATATATATATATATATATATATATATATATATAATATATAATGTATATATGTGTGTGCTGTGATAGATATGCTAGTATTCCTATAGGTAGGCGTGATCAGCTGATAGACAGCTGTTGCGAGCTTGACTAACGTGACCAGCCAGAACTGACACTACGCTGGATTTATGAAATCTCACGCAATAAACAGAACATAACTGACTTTTAAACAAGTTTAACATTTACTAAACTATACAGCTGTACTACAATATTTGAGATTACAGAGTCCAGCTATGACATGTACCGGAGAATGCTCAAAATCCTGCCACGCCATTGACATAGTTTTCTATTAAGTTACATTATATTTGTCCAACTTGTAGTTATTGTATTGTACTCACGCATCAATGCCACTTGAAAACAAGTTTGGTGTATTGGAAACAAGAAATCTAAAACAAACTTGACCAAGGACAAAAAAAGCTTATTATTTTTTGAAAGACGGGGAAAAAACAGCCAATCCTGTTGCTATAATCAGTCACTCTTGTGCACAAGATGAAACATGAGATATTTAATTTAAGCACACAGTGGAAGTGATGAAAAAAGAAAACTCTTTATTCAATTTTATTTTTGACAATAAACACTGATTCACATCATACTTTCAACAGGCTTATTTTGATTGCTAAAAATCATCCATCACATTTGAGTTCAGCAGATGACTTAAGGGACCTGTTTTGACCCTTTATTTTTATTTTTAGGGCTAAATGGTTACTAATGACTTTGTTGCAACGTATAACAGAAGTTAAGGGAACTCTCAATTAATTAAGGGAAAATACTTAAGGACATCCTTTTAAAGTTCCTTAATGCTGGGTACACACTACAAGATTTTGGACCGATTTCTCCCCTTCAAACAATCTTATAGTAAAGTCCTGATTATCTTGATGGTTCTACAGATTATTTTATCAGATTTTCCTGTGGTGTGAGATGTGTTAAGAGTGACTGAATCTGCTCAGAAGAACGTCGGAGCCACCCCGATCTTGAATCGTAAATATTCCTTTAATGGCTTTCATGCAACCAGGCCCTCATCAACAAGTTTTTACTCTCCTGTGTGAACAGCTCTTAACAGAAACATCATATCTGATTCCTTGGAACTGAACATGACATGGGTATTGGTAGCACTTTGTGCTACCAGTTGAGCTACAGTAATTTTACCCTAACACTGCAGTCCTGCACATCACATACTGCTCATGTCATCAACACAGCAATTACTACTGAGTAAACCGGAAAAATACAGCCTGTCCTAACATGTCTTCACTTGCATATCATAGTGGTTGGGATTCAAATTAGTCAGCTTACTTCGTTTTGAGTTCTCTCTCTTCTCGCAT
The DNA here is from genome assembly GCA_018749465.1 of Paracanthobrama guichenoti. Lineage (NCBI taxonomy): Eukaryota > Metazoa > Chordata > Actinopteri > Cypriniformes > Gobionidae > Paracanthobrama > Paracanthobrama guichenoti. The sequence goes on along the minus strand of CM031952.1, from coordinate 20,505,712 downwards.
TCTCAGAGATATGTTTAATGTCTGTGTACATGCTCCCAGCCACGTTTCACCTCTTTCCCTGCCGTGCTGTTTACTCCTCCAGCAGATGCTTGTTTTCTACCTTCTAGGCTATCTGCCATCGGGTTGTTTAGTGGGATTACATCTGAGTGGATCTGCGGTGGGGCTCTCGTCAAACCGACATGGCCAACAGTGAAAGAGCTCTGCTTTAATGTCTATCATGCTCATTTTTTACCCACGCACCAAATGCAGAGAAGACAGCCGGCAAGGAAACAGCATATTAAGCCTCTTAATGATACAGTGGTCTAATGAAATGGTTTGTCAAAAAGAAGAGAAAAGGAAAGGAAGAGAAAATTGCTTTTGAATCAATATCACAGATTTGAGTGGATTAGCGCAAACGGTGTCTATTTGCACATTTCTCTAGGTTTGGTATCGCTTTAAGCTGCTTTTTTTCTGTTAGGATTAATTCTGCCCCTTGGAACGCTATTAATTTATGATCTCGGTGCGCGTCTGTAATTAGTTGTTAACAATTGGCTCTTTACAAATCTTCAGCTGTTGATGCGTCGTTACCCTGTTGTATTTTGCAAATACATCACACCTAGTTCTGCGGATTATCAAGTTTGCGGACGTGTTTTCGTCTGAATCGCACGCCTCTCGCAGTCTCATTTGCCAGCTTATCACATACACACTCTCAGAAGTAGCTGAATGTCAATCCAGACCAGCTTTGAAGATATCATCCAATTTCACTGCCGGAACATCCTGATAATATACGAATTCTCCGGCTCCAACTTTGCGGCATATGTTTATCTCGGACTTTAATATATGGTACATATGCCTATCTGTTCCCAGGTGTGTGTGGTATTTCATAGGCATCCTCATGTACATTGTATGTACCGTTGGATGTTTGTATTAATATTCACAAATGCGCTCTGAGGAGTTACATTGTCTTCTGGCTAGGAACAAAGAAAACATTTCCCCAGCAGCCCGAGTGCAGTTTTCCGAGCCGAGGAGAGTGGAAAAACAAAAAAAAGCACTACTGGCCCTATTTGCAGAGTAAATGCAGGAATACACGGTTTTTGAAAGGAGAGAGGAAGAGGGAGTCAGAGGGTAGAAACATGAAGTCTTCTGCTTTGATGTAATGTGCTCTGTGTTTACATGATCTGTACCTCTTTGATGTTGTAACGGAAAGTGTCTGGAGTGCAGTGTCAGGGTATTATCTGCCGCCGAAGGCATTACCTTCACCTCGCCGTGAGCAGCACCTTAAGAGAAAGGATATCCTGAACACAAAATTTCACCTGAACTCCATCCACACATTGTATTCACATTAAAATTGATTCAGATATGTTGGGCTATCTTGAGCCGTGGTTTATCAGTGAGTGCACACATTGGCTGCGTTCACACAGTTAGTCTTCGGGATTCAAAACTGGTGTGACTCTCAAATCGTCCTATTCATACAATATCCATCTGTATGAACAAATAACCAGTTAAGTCATTTTCTATTGTCAAGATAAGCATGTAGGCATAATGGCTTTTATACCATACAAACCATATTTTCTATCCCCCTACACTACCCCTACCCCTAAACCTACCCATCACAGGAAACTGCACATTTTTACTTTCTCCCAAAAAAACTCATTCTGTATGATTTATAAGCCTTTTGAAAAATGGGGACATGGGTAATAAGTCACCCTCTCCTTGTAATACCTATGTCATACCCATGTCATTATACACATTTGTGTCCTGATATGTCACAAAAACACGCATACACACACACAATCATCATCGCATTATCCCTGGATATCTTTCGATTATACATTATTGTTGTTTACATTTATATGCATTTATGTGCCGATTGCCAACAAAACAGACATTTGATGCAGTTTAACGCACCGCCTGCGGTTTCGACTCATGAACAAACAAACACACTTGCACAACTCCATTGCTACTCCAGAAAAACTGCATCCACTGTTTCCTTAACGCTGAGTTATTTGGGAAGCTGAACAAGGTTATCTTTCCCTCACAACCAAAAACACACTTCTTTGGTGACAGTGTTAGTGTTTGGTGACTGGCGTTACGGCTTCCGTAACCCGAACGAAGCTTGTTGATGGACGTGCTCTTGCTCTCGCTCTGGTCGATGTGCACACGCGCTTCTCCATTCATCCCGGAGAAGTGCCCATACAAGGAATTCCACACTTTATGACATCATACAGGGCCACACTCGAGAAAAAAAAAAAAAAAACGTTCCAAAACTGAAATTCTGAAGGAGTGTATTTATACTTCGTCATGTGTCCAACTCATTTATAAATGTTTTGCCATGTTTAGCATGAGAATCCAACTCTTTAACAGTGTAAATATGACAGAATGCATGAAATAGCATTAGAACCCCCCTTTAAAGTAAATACCAAACATAGTCTTATCACAATTGACGTGATGTTAATTAATAGACAAGTCTAATCGAGGTGCCAGTTCATCTGTCAAATCTTAATTAACCAGCAGCGGCTTTGAATGCTATAGAGCAAAACACAAAACTCATCCCGCTGTTTAAATGCAGTCATTGAGCCTTGGCACTTATATGGGAAATGTGAGTTTGAATCTTATTAGCAACATTTCCTCATTTTGTTCTTCCCCTTTATTCTTTTACTCCTCAGCTGTGTTGTGCATGTAGATATCATACTGGGGAAAAATACTTTTAATGAGTTTTTAATTAGTTGTTATTTTTACTTGTTTTCTGGTAAAACAAAATATATCCCAAAATCCTTGATACATTTACTAGAGAAGCAACATTGCATAAGATATTATTGTGTCTATTGTATTCCTGCAGTGGTGGACTTTTTCACTTGTTTGTAACTTGTTACAAATTAAAAACATTATCTGAATGTTGTTTCCCAAGTAAATTTCTTATTTAAAGAAATACTTTGAAATAAAATTATGACTTAGCACATTGCTAGCATATTTTAACACATTTCTAACATGAATTAGCATGTTGTTAACATGTTTTAACACATTGCTAGAATGAATTAACATGTTTTAACACATTACTAGCATAAATAAGCATTAGCAGTATTAAAATGACATGATCTAAATGTTGTTTCCCAAGTACATTTCTAATTTAAAGAAATAACTTGAAATAAAAAGGTGCTATTTCAAGTAAAAATCTTTGAACACAAAACTTATTTGTCCATTTAACACACAAAGTGTCGCACTACACAAACTGTGTGTGTGTGTGTGTGTGTGTGTGTGTGTGTGTGTGTGTGTGTGTGAGAGAGAGGGAGAGAGGGCTGAAGTTGCAATTGCCATTCATAAGCAGATCCATGTACAGGATACAGGGAATGTGTGAGTGAGTGAGTGAGTGAGTGAGTGAGTGAGTGAGTGAGTGAGTGGTGAGTGAGGAGTGAGTGAGTGAGTGAGTGAGTGAGTGAGTGAGTGAGTGAGTGAGTGAGTGAGTGAGTGAGTGAGTGAGTGAGTCTGTCTGTCTGTCTGTCTGTCTGTCTGTCTGTCTGTCTGTCTGTCTGTCTGTCTGTCTGTCTGTCTGTCTGTCTGTCTCCACGCAATTCCATTCGCGCATTTCCATTTCAAATCGCGCAAATTGAAATTGTGAGTTGAAAATACGCCCAATGGAAATTGGTCAATTTCACAAAAACTCCCATATATCGCAAAAAACTTTTTACGCTCGCATGATGTGGTTTTTCAGGCAATTCGAAAAAGGACATTTTCGACATTTTATTTGTATTGCACACATGATTAAATACTAGTATTATACTTTCAATAAAAACAAACAAAACAGATCCTAACATGTCCGTGTCCTTATCCTCACCTTCCTGCAGCAGTTTCAACCCATGCAGAACACGGCCAGATGTGCCCCCAACCCCCCTTCATAGTGCCTCTTCAGACACACCCTGCGGCATGAGGGGGATGTTCACGAAGCAGAATAAGAGGTGGACAGACCTTACAGTGAACTGTGGACATTCTCTTCTGAAGACTTACAGAGAAAGAGGATGTATACTGTAAATATTCCTTCTGCTTACGGTTGGAGAAAAGGCCATTAAGACTTGGCAGGGGTTGGGGGTCAAGAAAGGCTCAGAGCTGCGAGAACCAAATATGGAAGCATTTTGACATTTAAAGAGAGATTGTTTATAGAGAAAGTATTTGGAGCACATGAAGAAAACAAAGCTGTCATAATTACTCGCAGCAAAAAGTAATTGTGCGCCACAACTAGAAAACCTTGAACTTAATTCTCTGTGATAGTTTGTAAGGACACGTAATTGTATTGTAACTAAAACATTTTAACAACAAGCCTGTTCCACTAAAACAAAGTCGTACAACCAAACAAGCTGCCTTAAAAATGAAGTTTACAAACCCATTTGACATTAGTTTAATGATGCAAATGGCAGTTTTGTAAAGATTAGCTGCTATTTTGCCACAGGAAAAGACCACCCTACAGTTTTAAGGGCAAAGAGATTTCTACAGATTTGAGTTTTGAGCCAGGATTTGACTTTTCGAGTTTTAATTTTAAACTTTGTCAGACCTTTAGTGAGTTTTGTAATTGCTGAAGCTTTAGAAACCCTGTAAAAGTAGAGACAACGGCGTTCCACCTAAAACCGCTTATAAAACCCTATAAAACCTTGTATTCATTTTCTCATTGAAGAGAATATTTGACGTGTTGTTTGAATAGATTCATTTTGTGCAAATGGCCTTTAGTGGATCCCTCAAGTCTAAAGTGGCATTATGAAACTTTTTGCTAAAAGCTGTCGATTTTAATAGTGTTTTGAGAACTCATCAATGGCACTTGTAGGGTTTTGTATAATCAGGATCTGCAAAGAATTAGTGCCTGAAAATGTCTTAGTAAAAATCCATGGAGTTGTAGTATCAGAAATTAAATCACTCTACAACACTTTACATTATAGATCCCATGTTGCTTATGCTAATTCATTATTTCTAATTAATATGAATAACAGCAACATGATTACATACATGTAAAAGAGCATGTTGTTCATTATTTTTACTGGACACTTCTATATGTAATTGCGCTGTAAAGCCTGCAAAAGTACTCAGGCTGGCCATGGGCACTCACCACTTATCATTGAAGGACAGGGGAGAATTTTCACTTTGATGAAGGAGGCTATAAGCTATAGGCCGCAGTGGGAAATTTGTCCAAGGTGCCAGGTTATCACCCTAGCTTTCCTGCAAGAAGTGCCCTGGGAATTTTAATGATGACAGAAAGTCAAGAAAGATTTCTCAAGTTATCTTTGCCCACACTTGCTTAGCCTCGACAGGCATTGCTGCCATCAGGTTGACCGACTCCACTAAATGCTTGTAGTCTGATATAGCGATAAGATTTAGTTCTTGATAAGAACCTAATGAAATTTATGCATAAAAATGCATGAATTCGTTAAAATATTGCTGAGTAGCTCAATTAAATATATGTTTTGTATTGTTTGATGTTTAAAGAAATGAAGTGTAATTTCATGATTTGACTGGAAAGAGAATATAGAACCCCAGAGAGTGCATTTTCATCAATCTCATTTTATAAATCATTTCAGAGCTGTCAAAAGACACTTCAAAATGCCAAACTTTAAACTGAAGAAATGTTATGGCATTAGAAGTGTTATTTCTGCATGCCTGCAGTAACCTTTTTTCTCAAACGAAAGCTTTGATTTATGAGTAGTTGTTGGTGATTCAAGAGAACAAATCGAGTTTGGGAGCACTTTTATGGACTTTTAAAACTTTTTACATGTAATGAGGACTCAACACCACTAATGTGTTCCACCTGGATAATTCACCATTTCACTGTCAACACATCAAAAATAGCCCACAGAACAGCTAGCTAAAAATTAAACTAGGGTTTTGGTGAAGGTTATGATTTGAAACTCTTGTTTTATTGCAAAAAAAAAAAAAAAAAAAAAAAAAAGGAAAAAAAAAAAAGGAATACAGAACCAGAACTGCAATGCTGCAGCCCCTTTGGTACTATATGCTAAGGTGACCAGATTTCTGAAATGGAAACCGGCGACATTTCCTATTTGAGTGGTCAAAATATCACAAAAAAATTGCATTTGTTATTATCTATTAATTAAAAACGGGGACAATATATATATATATATATATATATTTTATTTTTGTTGTTGTTGTTGTGGGCTTCCTATATTATTATTAATATTAATAGTTATTATGATTTAGTTTGATTATTACGATTTTTGGTCTGGTTTTAATACAATTCAAATCTACCTAAAAAAAAAAAAAAAAAAAAACACAAACAATGAAAACAGTTAATAGTAACCACTGTAAATCACAAGCCACAATATTATAACGTGACTTAAAACACATTACAAAAATAAAACAACATAAATATGATATGATGAATAAAACTATTTAACAAAAGTATTTACATTTATGCATTTGGCAGACGCTTTTATCCAAAGCGACTTACATTGCATTCAAGGTACACATTTTTACATTTTGTCAGTTCTTGCTTTCCCTGGGAAGCGAACCCATGACCTTGGGGTTGCTAGCGCCACACTCTTATTGTTTGAGCTACAGGAAAGTATGTGTATCCTGCACATGTATTTGTTGCACATGTAAGTTAGTGTAATTGTTTAGGTTTTTTATAGTTCTGATGTGTGGTAATCACTGCGTTGTGACTGCGGAACTTTTGGGGACAAAACAATCCTGCACCCTGTCGAGGCTCTGTTATAAAGTACATGCAAACAGTATTACTGTAATTTAACATGAATATGTATGTTACTACCTTGAAAAGCGATAATGATGTTTCTTTTGATATTTGACGATAATTGCGCTCTTCTCTCGGGTTATGTTCTTCAAATCATCGTATCTTACAGCGCTATCTGCTGGTGAAAATAATCACTACATGATTGCTCCTATAATCAGCAGGGTGCAGTATGTTGGTTGGACGCTTTTTTGCAAAGTATCTGCGGATTGTTTTGAACGAGCTGTAAAACGGGGACATTTCCGGGGACAGCTCCAGTCGGGGACAGAACACCAAAAACCAGGACTGTCCCCGGAAAATGGGGACGTCTGGTCATCCTACTATATGCTGACTGTTTATATAGAACTGTTCAAAAGTTTGTGGTTGGTGTGGTTGACCAATCACAACACGTTGGTCCAACTGACCAATCAGAGCATATTACAATTTCTAGTAGGATGGGCTTAAAGACCGTATAAATACACACATGTCCCCGGCAGTGGTGGATTTAGCAAATTGGGGGCCCAAGGCGAAGGTATGTATGGGGCCCCCTCATCCAATCTTTAAAAGAGAAAAAAAATAAAAATAAATGACTGACTGAATGGTGGATAGGCAAGTAAAGCTATACGGGGAAGTAAAGGTTGGAGAGGAGAAAAAAAACCTTCCCCTTTAAACCCTGCATACACTTCTTTACTCCAAAATGAAGATGGAAAGCAAAGAACACACAAAGTGTCGCACTACACAAACTGTGTGTGTGTGTGTGTGTGTGTGTGTGTGAGAGAGAGAGAGAGAGAGAGGGCTGAAGTTGCAATTGCCATTCATAAGCAGATCCATGTACAGGATACAGGGAATGTGTGAGTGAGTGAGAGTCTCCACATTTCCATTACCCTTCAAATCGCGCAAATTGAAATTGTGAGTTGAAAATACGCCCAATGGAAATGGGTCAATTTCACAAAAACTCCCATATATTGCAAAAAACTTTTTACGGTCGCATGAAAAAGGACATTTTCGCAAAACTGCAATGGAAACAGATTTTTTCGCATTTACAGGTCACCTGGTATGGTAAGGCATTGCTGCAACATAGGGCCTACATATTGTCCCCACTCAACATCTCGATATTACGACATAATTATGTCGTTTTAACAACATCTTTTCTCGTAATAACGAGATATTATTATTATTATTAATATTATTATTATATTAAAGCAACATATATTTTCTCATAATAAGGACATATGTTGTATATGTGTATATATAAAATGAGCCTTTATCCACATTAGAGAATTTATATAGCCTATGTGCCTTTGTCACACTTAAAATAAGCTGCCCAGTTCTCCTTTCGCACCGTTACGGACTAGTCCATTTCATTGTGAAAGTAGTGTGTAGGGACCAGGTAGGGACAGATAACCATGAACTGGTACATTTTAACTACTACTTCAACGTTTCAACATTTCTTAAGAATATTAATTAAATTTACCATGCTTTTGAAGTGTTCTTGACGATAAGGGGCTTTTTCTTTTCTTTTTTTTAGGTTGGTTGGGGTTCCCCCTACTACAACCGCTGGTAGGGGGCCCCAAGCAGCCGCCTACCTATGCCTCTATGTTAAAACCTCAACTGGTCCCCCAATATGATATTGACTGTTTATTAGTACTTATAAAGCACATATTAATACTTTATTCTGCATGACCTTATTCTACCTCCCTTAATTCTACCCAATATCTAAACTTAACAACTACCTTACTAACTATTAATACGCATTAAATTAGGAGTTTGAGGCAAAAGTTGTAGTTAATAGTGAACATACACTCACCTAAAGGATTATTAGGAACACCTGTTCAATTTCTCATTAATGCAATTATCTAATCAACCAATCACATGGCAGTTGCTTCAATGCATTTAGGGGTGTGGTCCTGGTCAAGACAATCTCCTGAACTCCAAACTGAATGTCAGAATGGGAAAGAAAGGTGATTTAAGCAATTTTGATTGGTTGTTGGTGCCAGACGGGCCGGTCTGAGTATTTCACAATCTGCTCAGTTACTGGGATTTTCACGCACAACCATTTCTAGGGTTTACAAAGAATGGTGTGAAAAGGGAAAAATATCCAGTATGTGGCAGTCCTGTGTGGGCGAAAATGCCTTGTTGATGCTAGAGGTCAGAGGAGAGTGGGCCGACTGATTCAAGCTGATAGAAGAGCAACTTTGACTGAAATAACCACTTGTTACAACCGAGGTATGCAGCAAAGCATTTGTGAAGCCACAACACGCACAACCTTGAGGCGGATGGGCTACAACAGCAGAAGACCCCACCGGGTACCACTCATCTCCACTACAAATAAGAAAAAGAGGCTACAATTTGCACAAGCTCACCAAAATTGGACAGTTGAAGACTGCCTGGTCTGATGAGTCTCGATTTCTGTTGAGACATTCAGATGGTAGAGTCAGAATTAGGCGTAAACAGAATGAGAACATGGATCCATCATGCCTTGTTACGGTGGTGGTGGTGTAATGGTGTGGGGGATGTTTTCTTGGCACACTTTAGGCCCCTTAGTGCCAATTGGGCATCGTTTAAATGCCACGGCCTACCTGAGCATTGTTTCTGACCATGTCCATCCCTTTATGACCACCATGTACCTATTCTCTGCTGGCTACTTCCAGCAGGATAATGCACCATGTCACAAAGCTCGAATCATTTCAAATTGGTTTCTTGAACATGACAATGAGTTCACTGTACTAAAATGGCCCCCACAGTCATCGGATCTCAACCCAATAGAGCATCTTTGGGATGTGGTGGAACGGGAGCTTCATGCCCTGGATGTGCATCCCACAAATCTCCATCAACTGCAAGATGCTATCCTATCAATATGGGCCAACATTTCTAAAGAATGCTTTCAGCACCTTGTTGAATCAATGACACGTAGAATTAAGGCAGTTCTGAAGGCGAAAGGGGGTCAAACACAGTATTAGTATGGTGTTCCTAATAATCCTTTAGGTGAGTCTATGTTCCGCATACTAAAGTGTTTTTTCTAAGGCATGTTTAAAAAAAAAAGCTACTTAAATGTGCTTACAAACAGTGCTCCAGCCAATTTGGGGGTGGAAATCATTCTTGTCGGCTATTGGTTGGAGCACTGTTTGTTATGCTTCGTTGTCCAGACTGCACCAGTTTGTTTTTGTTGCCGTTTTTGGAGCTTGTGGCGACTACAGAGACCGCGTTTTTTTACAGTGTGTTCAGGGGACAGGCAGCTAGCGGATAGCAAGAAGATAAAAAACGTGTGACATCGCTTAGAGCACCTTTAAATGTCGTAATTGAACTAAGATCTAATCCTGGCTTAATATAAGCCCTGTATAAGTGTGTGTACCTGGTATTCCCTATCCGTTATCAGGACCAAACGTCCCCACAAGGATAGTAATTTTTTACCTTATCGGGACCTTTTTTCTTTTTTTTTTCCATGAGGAAAACAGCTTATAAGTCATACTGAATGAAGTGGTTTGAAAAAATAAAAATGCATAACGTTTTCTGTAATGGGTAGGTTATAGGGTTAGTGTAGGGGGATAATATATACAGTTTGTACAGTATACAAATCATTACGTCTATGGGAAGTCCCCATAAAACATGGAAATCAGTGTGTGTGTGTGTGTGTGTGTATGTGTGTGTGTGCTAGTGATAGGTCGATATAGGAAATCAAATCTTGTTTGTGGCAAAATTTGCTCTTAATGTGAAAAGGCCAAGTCAGTCTTAGCCAGGAACCCTCTCATCCGAGTCCCTGTTAGGCCCACACAGCTTAACTCTAGTGGATTACCAAAGGCTTTTGTTTATTTAAAAAACATCTTTTTGACAGAGCTTCACAACAGGCCGGCAGTGGAGGCTAAACGTAGAACCGTGCACATGTTGCATTGTGTGCCTGACTGACAGATTTCATTCACACTTTGCTGCTTGTTTCCCCAGGTGTTTTTCAATACCAGTTCATGACATTACCATTCTAAGCAGGGAAGTGGGCCACCTACCTGAATGCTTCACAACGCGAGTGCATTCACCTGTTCACATCAACACGGCTGCACTTAAGGCCCAGGTGTGAAAACGTCTCAAGGACGTGTGATTTAAAAAAAATAATAATAAAAAGTGTCCCCCCTCGGGACCCCAGGCCTGCACACAAACCTGAGGCAAAACCCAATCACGACGATGTGCCACTTCTGAGGATTCCTCCTTTCGTCGCTTTGTTTGTGCCAAGTACAGTGTGACAGGCAAAGAGGCTTAATAAAAAGCAAAGCAGATTGAAGGAATGACAGACCTGACAGGAGTTAATGGGCTGGTGATAAAAAGAAATGTAGAGCAGACACAAACTGTCGTTTTAACCTAATTTAAATGTACATCTTCTCTTTCACTGTTATTCCCAAAGGGGTCACAAATGCACCGACTCGGTTGCCTAGATACATCGCAGAGCAGATTCTGCCAACCAAAATGATTGTGTACAAAATAAGCAAATCACTCAAACTGATTTGTGATATTAATTTAATGCATGTCAGACTTGATTCCGTTTGGAAAAGGTCACATTCATTCTTCTGCGTTTCAGCATTGTTGCTCCTTGTTTATTTCTCTAAATAAAGATCTCTGAGCGAGCGAGGATTTGTAAATGTATCGGCCCACGTTCGCGGCGGCTCCTTGTCTCAGCAAATTTAGAATGTCAAACACTGACCTGTGATAAATAGAAGCTTGAGTGAGAATTGCTCTTTCTTTTTTCTCTTATTTTCCAACGGGTAAAGTGCTCTCCTCCAGGTATTCCCTCAACAGCATGAGTGCGTTCTGTTGCATTGTTGATTTAATTCATTCAGCAATGGAAATATAACTCGATTAATACATTATAAGAACAATTACTTCTTAATATTTATAGAAGCTAATAGAATGTGTGGTGGTTATCTTAAAGAGCTGTTTTAACTGGATTTGACTATTTTTGTGACCATGCCCTGGTGAGAAATCCATCTTAAACCAGGTTTTAAAGGGATTTGGGGAAATTTTAAGCTGTTCAGGCTAGAACACCAGGTATTATTTATATATTTTTATATATTTATTAATATTTTAAATGAGCTTTTATTTATATATTTTTAGTTTTCATTGTAAAGTTACATACTTTTATCATTTTTATTTTAGTTTTAGTCATTTTAGTATTTCACCTAAAATTTATTTTTGCTTGGATTTGATTGGATTTTGAGCTTTATTTAAAATGTTACTAAAACAGTTATTTTTTAACATTTAACATTTTTTTATTTTCAGTTAACAATAACAACCCTGAGGCCTGTTCCAAAAAAACAGTTCACCAAATAAGCCAGGCTTTGTTTTTTTTTTTTTTTTTTAGTTAGTCTGACAGGTTTTCTTTTCTTACTAGTTTGAATGTATTAATTACATTCCAGCTTCTGTAAGAAGAGGCCACAAACGATCCACCATCTGCAGCAGAATCTTGGGACATGTGGAATCAATCGGGATAGGACTCGGGCAGAAATCATGTTCATGGATGCGATTATTAACGTTACTGTAGTATGAAGCAGTGGGAGCTGAGCAAGGCCGCTGGAGCGATTGTTAAGATGAATGACACGTCTTGTGAGCAGCGGGACTTTTATTATGCCACAGTCGCCGGTGACATTTCCGCTTTTCCGGTCATGAGTATGAGGTAACGCAGCTCTGTTTATCATATTAGATACATCTGAGTGTGTTGAAAATGAAGTTATGACGTTACTTTGTGCGTTCGCTCGGCGGCTGCTATGACACTTGTTGCACACTGCAGTAAGAGTAAAGCGAGAAACCGAGGGAAACGCGGATATGACGCCATTGACAGGTGACTCCCTCACACGTCCCAGTTCATTGGTTAAAATAGCAACTTTATCACGATTTACAAATAGTTGGAAACATTTGGGATGTTGTAAGTACTCAACTGAACAAAATATATAACACTGGCCTAGTGGTTTTTGGATATTTTACAGAACCAGTTTAGCCCCGACTGATTTGTTAGATTAATTCAAGTCTGGTTTTGGACTGTAATAACAAATTTTCTTGACACACTTTATGGAACAACCTTGTAGCCAGGCTGGGAGACCATTTTAAACCAGCTAAGACCAGCAAACCAGTTTAGGCTGGATTAATCATGTGTCTCATCATGTAGGCTATTAGTGTTAATAATAGTGTTATAGTGTTTTTACTTCAATAAAAACAATTAATTTAGATACTTCCCACATGAAGCACATTTAGTGCACATTTTTCACAGTATAAACATCAAGAATCACTGTATTAAAAACAATTGTTATTTCTAAATGATGGAGCCTTAATTACATGTTTATATTTCCTGTCATATCTCAAAATGTACTAGCACAGAACACACATTTTCGTTATTAATATTTTTTTCTGAAATGTGACAATAGCTACTATCATAACTTGAAATATGAAAAAGTATAAATCAGATTAAATTAAGAAAAGGAAAAATAACTCTTAGAAATCTCTTAGCCAGAGAGGTTTTAATGTATTACATTATAAACTGGCAGGAATTCTGAGCGCTGCAAGCCGAACGCTCTGCAAATAAAGATGATGAATACTGAAGAGAGAATGAGCAAGCGTGCGAGAGAGAGGAATAGAGGTTCACATGTGTTCCTTCGGTCCATTTAAGACATGTCCTGTTGGGCAAACGCACTGCTCTTTCAAGCCTGCCTCACATTACCATGGCAACACGCAAACCCCCGCTGGCCTCTGCCAGACTCACTGTCCATGTAAGAGAGTGCAAGCAAGACGTGCTCTCTCGCTCTCTCTCTTTCTCTCACCTTCTCCTTCCTTCGCACACACCCAACCATGCATGAGCACACAAACACACACGTTACAGTAGGTGACAACGCACACAAAAAACACACTTCCCACGTTTGGCCACAAAATGGTACTGCACAGAACGTCTAATTAGCATTCAGGCGCAGGAAGCTTTATATGTCACCAACAACACACTTATGGCACAGTGATAAGCTGCATTAATTCCAAGGAAAGCAGAAACCTTGGAGTCATGTGTATCTAAGCATGCAGATCTGGCTAATGGCTCAATGCAGAGATAGAATCAGGGCTCAAGGGGGGATCATGCAGACAGGCAGCCGATCACAAGCCCTTCCCTGCGGGGCGTAACGGCATTTTCCACGGATGAGCTGGGCTGTCGCTGCTCTGTTCGGAGAGCCGAGAGAAGGACAGACGCAGTGTGACAGTCTACCACCTTCTGTGGTGGATGAACGAACTGTGTTGTGTCGCCATTTGTTTTGTAGCGAAAGCACAAAAAAACAAAGATTGAATTGCGCCCGCTGATGGCGTCGTTTATTTGCACACACCATCTGCTTTGTTTTACTAAAAAGGGGTCTTAAAATCAGCAACAGTTGCGCTAGCCTTTTCTTCCCTATTGCAATGTATTGTATTTGAGTGAAATGGTTCTCAAACAAGAAAAGATGTAGGGCAGGACTTGATTTTGTCCATCGAGAATTGATTGGATTGCTGTGGTTTACTATAGACTGTATGTAGCCCCGTCCCTTTTCAGCACTCACTCGTTGTGTTCTGTCTTCTGGTTTGTATTTCTACAGCATGAAGGTAAGATCTTACGGATTTATTGAAGGATCATTATTACATATTCGGGTCTTTAGCGACCCAGATCTATATCTAACATGGATGGATATCTACCTGTCGCGGTAATATAAATATGGTGATATTAGAATAACAATTACATAAGAATGAAATAAAGTTTGAGCAAATGTTTTATACCATCATCACTGTCCTCATCAGAGCTCATTTCCCAGTACATTCAGCATCTGGCTCATATTCACGATCTCAAACATATCCTAACTATCAAAACTATCATTTTCAACATCTTCAAAATAAATTTTTTGATCGCTGACAGCTTCTTTACCAGATCCACCATCAAGTGACTAATATTTGACTGTGTTCAGTTCTTGCTCTGCAGTAAATCGCTGAGCCATTTCAAGTTTTGCTGATGATTCTTCCTATTCTTTTGTTTTCTGCCTGCGGTAACCATGAGTGAAACGTCACTTCATCATTATGTATCAGACATTGCCTATGTGACGAGCAGGGCGAGCGAGAGCCGTGAGAGAGCGATGCGAGACTCATTATCACTCACCACCTCTGCCTCGTCCTACTTGCCACAACCACCTTGTGGAATAAAGGTGAATTACACTTATTCAGTCATCAAAGATTAAATTACTGTTGTGCAGAAAAAAATATACTTCACTGTTACACATCGCAGGTCATTAGCGACCCTATACAATTTTTTGTAATAAAAACTGAATTGGAAAAATCTATTTTTATATTGTTTATAATGAATTGATTGAGGAATACTAAGAAGGTTGATGTCTAACTTTAAAATGGGAACGAGGAGGAGGGTAGTGAATGACATCCCGGGTCACTAAAGACCTGAGGTATGCGTTTAAGGGTTAAAATCATCCTGCAGACATTTGTTATATCCGCTTCAAACATTACAATGCTCATGATAACTTTCATTAACTCTACATAAGCAAATCCACTTCATCAGCTAATTGCTCTTCAATAGTGATGCCATAGAAATATACATTTTGATTAAAAATTACGAGGGCACATGAATTTTAAAAGCTAATGATATGCACAAATAAATCATTTTTAATATAATACTGCAATATTTCATGGTGACATATTGTATATTGTATAAGTTTTGAATTTTAAGCCTGGCATATAGAAACATGCCTTGTCTCATGTATTTTTATTAAGCGCATATTTTTATTTTGAGATCAAACAATAACTGGCAGACCCCCTGCAGTACCGTTGTCGACCCCCTGTTGAAGACCTCTTAACTAAAAGAATCATGCAAATCAGGTAACAGTGCAAACACGGATTGCTGAACTCAATTTGCATGGCACAGATTTTTTGTAGGTTGCAGTGCAAGAAGGCACCAGGCTAACAGTTTCGCATAGTTTTCTGTTTGTACACCATTGCCCCACTATTGTATACCAATGGGTTCAAATGCCCCAAGTATGCTGGTGTCCAACAGATTTTTTTTTTTTTTTAAACCTATAAATCCTATAATTTATGCAAAGTAACTTGTTCAGAGACAATTTTACCATCACCCAAGGAGAATGAAGATCATACGTGATATATCTAATTCCTTAGTACCGTATATACCCGAATATAAGACGACCCTGAATATAAGATGACCCCCCCCATTTTCCAGACTTATTTTTGGGGAAAAAAGGTGCCACCTCCGAACATTGCATTCTGTGACTCCAAATTTTTTGGCAGCTTTGCAATTATTAGATGATTCTGCCTCATTCACGACCATAAGTTTAAAGTTGGTGTCATAACTGTTTAGAACGCGTTGGTTTATTTGACCAACTTTTGACTTTTCTCAAAATGATCTCTTGACTTCTCCATGGCGGCACTTTACTGTTTATTTAATTCATAACACTGTCACTAATTACGTAGCCTATGGTGTTGGCGCCCTCTACTGTTTCCCCCTGCTTTCTCTCTTCCCCCCGTGATTTTGTCTATATCGCGAATATAAGACGACCCTCCATTTTTCAGCCTATTTTTAGGACACAAACCTAGCCTTATATTCGGATATATATGGTAGTTAAACTAACGGTTACAAATAGACGCTGTTACAACTACCCCTGTATGCACCTCATTACTGCAGCCATGATCCCTATAAAATAAAGTCCCCCGTAGTCAATAATTCTATCCCTTAAAACTCATCTTTGATCACCAAAATAACATATAAAAAAATAGCATGCCTTAAAATAGCTTGAATGTAACTCTACACCCTTGTTTCATTTAGTATATGTGGAACCATAAATAAGCAAATTAGCCCTGTCTCCACTCACTCACACCAGCTCAGAGATCCTCTCGCTCAACTTTTACTCTCGTCACTGTAGTACACACAAGCACAATGGTATACAACGTCGGACACATAGCGGTAATTATTAATTAGCGGTATGCCTTTTGCTTGACTATGTTATCAAACAGCTAATAATGTGTTGCTAATGTTACACAAAGCATGTTCCTGTTCGCCATCTCAGTCTGCCTTCTGAAAATTAGCATCCTTAGAAATGCTTTTAACATCATAGAATGTCCATGGAGAAAGGCATATAGTTCCTCATAACATCATATACATAATTCACCTTCTAAATTGCTAAATATACACGATTTTTCATATCAACAGAAAAATATACCAGGATAACCAGGCTTCTCTTGAGAATTCCCAGCTTCACAGCATAGTTAATGATATGCTAAAGCCCGCCCACACGTTGATGTGATTGGTTACAACATAGTTTGTGACATAACGAACACCAGCGATTTCAAACTGCGTCTTTGGTTCACTGCAGTTTTAAGGAGAAAATACTCAGCAATGGTGTTGACCTATGAATTTGCACATGATTTGTCTGAAAGCATATTAAAAACGCCACATAGACATGTAAACAACATTAAAAACTTGATTTTCACCTCAGGGGGTCTTTAAGTTTTCACATTTAAAAAAGCTATTTTGTTTCAGCATGAAACCGAAGTTGCGATAGTCTTTCTTTCTCTATTGTGACAGAGCTGAGTGAAAGGCTTCTTGAGCAAGAAAAAATATAGGCCGGGACATGATTTTGTTCATGTGGAATTGATTAGATGGTTTGCTATTGCTCTTGCTGTGATCTGCTGGTGAGTGGTGACTTTACTTACATCAGGAAAATAGACCTTTTGTGACTATTCATGCATAATAAAGCAAATTTACATAGAAAGGGGGCATGTTTGCACTTATATGAATGATATATGTGTGTATATATGCGTGTGTGTATATGTTGAAATACAAACCATGCTCAAATTCATAAGTCAACACCATTGCTGAGTATTTTCTCATTAAAACTGCAGTGAACCAAAGACGCAGTTTGAAATCGCTGGTGTTCCTTATGTCACAAACTATGTTGTAACCAATCACATCAACGTGTGTATAGCTCCTGTTTAAACTAGATTGCTGGAATAAGACCCAGATCTTGTGAAGTGGTATGTGAACATCTGAGCTTAGGAAAAGGAATTTAGTGCAATTTGGATGCCAATGTTCTGTTTACACAGACAGATTACGTGGAGAAAGGCTATCGATCAGAAACATATTTAAAACAGATGGCTGGACGTGCGACTAGCTCTGATGCTTCCTTTACGCTGTTCTTTCACTCGTTCACACCCACCAGTCCTGCTCCCCTCCACTACAGAGAAGATGAAAATGATGTGCGCTCGTTAAATTAACAGTCCCCAGTGCAGTCTAATTAGCATGTAATAGGACACCAAATCCAGTGCAGGAGGCTTGTTATTTAAGGATAAAGCTCATCTCTCATTTGAATGCATTTTTCATTAGCTGTGCT
The DNA here is from genome assembly GCA_018749465.1 of Paracanthobrama guichenoti. Taxonomy (NCBI): domain Eukaryota; kingdom Metazoa; phylum Chordata; class Actinopteri; order Cypriniformes; family Gobionidae; genus Paracanthobrama; species Paracanthobrama guichenoti. The sequence goes on along the minus strand of CM031952.1, from coordinate 20,487,631 downwards.
AATTAAGTTTCATTAGCATTATTAATTAAACATGAAAAGTTCCTCATCCCCTCGCTATGATTATGTCTGCATTAAAGTGGGGCTGAGTGACAGCACTCTATGGGGTGGAGAAGGAAATGATTAGTCCCAACACTCAGCATTCGACCTGGTCAAAAGTGCCCCAGTGCCTTTGCCGCCAACGGTTATCTCCCAGCACGGTGACTCGGTTTTCATGGTGAGCGAAACTAATCATGTCGTCTGAAGCTGCGGTGTTCCAGTCTTATGAATGTATTTAGACCGTTTGAAGATTGATTTTTCCCTGTATATGAATAGAAAAGGTACGCAGGTTGAAAGGCCCGTTGATACGGACAAACTAAGTGCTTACAGCATCCAGCAACAACAACAACAACAAAGTCATAATAGGCTTCCCGGAATTCATATGGTGGATTATAAGAAAGTGTCAATCAAAGAGAAGCTCGCTTTGTGAACACAGGTTTTATTGAGAACGGGCCTGACACCCGTGATTACTCACTCTCAATCACACGGGCTAGTGTCATCACCCGTAGCCACTAGCAATAAAACCTCCCGCCAACCCCAGAAGAGGTTCTCCGCTGTTCCCCCTTCAAAAAAGAAAAAAAAAATTCTGGTGCTCGGTCCTGGCTAAGCAGAGCAAGAGCACGGCTCTGTGGAAATTGAGGTGAGCTTCTCAGCGGGCGGCTTGCTCTGAATCTGTTATGGATACCCCCCAAACTCATCTCTCACTAGACTCTGATAAGTGAAACCGAATCGATTTTGCATCTCCCTGGGCTAAGTGTCCTCCCATTGGTCGTGCAACCCTCCCCCCACCCCCCACCCCAATCCCATCCCATCGCAGAATCTCATACTCTGTGGTTTGCTCCAGTTGCCCTTGGAGCAGGACAGGGTTACTCCGCTAGATTTTGGAGTGGTCTTCTGGTAGTCATTTGTAATGTAGCCAGTTTGTGTCGACCACCTCACAGCTCTCTTTATTTTACAATACTGTCTCAAACAAAAGCGAACATTTGCTCTGTTTCTCTCACTCAACAACACAGGTGCTTTTGCATTGTTGTCAGGTGGTCCACAAGGAGGAGAAATCCCTCACCGCCTGAACTAAAAATAATCCCAGAGGTGCACAGGCTCTAATTAAAAACTAGAGGCCAGATGTTTTGCCTTCTCTGTTTCTTTTCCCAAATGCTTTTCTTTGGCATCCATCGACTCTTTTTGCTCTTGCAGCAGCGGCTGCACACAGATTTGGATGCTCAATAAAGCAACATAACCTGCTTTAATACTCAGCCAAACTGATGGTGTGATTGGGCTTGTTCTGCCACTGATAGCGAAACATTGCTTCCTCCCAAAAATAAGTTGCTTTTTGAATGCAGTGAGCATTTTATCATTTTGCTGATAGTTCCTTTTCATGCAATCAGCAAGCAATCACATCATTACCACATGGCACATGCTGATTGGCCTCTGCTGATCCTGCAGCCAATGAGATTGCTTGCTCTGGTTAATTGTGTGCTTGCCAGTGCTGTGCAACAAAAGTAGCCCAAAAATAGCCCAATGCTATTTTCTCCATCAGGCGGCCGAATTCTTTACTAAATTTGTATGTCTGGGGGGTGTTGGAGCGGCAAAATCGTACTTATGTAGGTTTTTTTTTTTTATCCACGGCAACAACTTAAAAGTAGCCCAGTTCTGCAGGAAAAAAATGACTGTACAATAAAACAATGCATTTGTGAGGTCAGGCACTGATGCTGGATGAGAAGGCCTGGTTCTCAGTCTCTGCTCTAATTCATCCCAAAGGTGTTCTATCAGGTTGAGGTTCAGGACCTTCTTTGCTTTATTGACTTGTGCACTGGTGCGCTGTCGGGATGGAACAGGAAGGGACATCCCCAAATTGTTCCCACAAAGTTGGGAGCATGAAATTGTTTAAAATGTTTTGGTATGCTGAAGCATTAAGAGTTCTTTCACTGGAACTAAGGGGTCAAGCCCAATCCCTGAAAAACAACCCCACACCATAATCCTCCCTCCACCAAACTTTGCACTTGGCACAATGCAGTCAGGCAAGTACCTTTCTCCTGGCAACCGCCAAACCCAGACTCGTCCATCGGATTGCCAGACAGAGAAGTGTGATTCGTCACTCCAGAGAACACGTCTCCACTGCTCTAGAGTCCAGTGGCGGCGTGTTTTACACCACTGCACCTGACGCTTTGCATTACACTTGGTGATGTAAGGCTTAGATGCAGCTGCTCAGCCATTGAAACCCATTCCATTAAGCTCTCTACGCACTGTTCTTGAGCTAATCTGAAGGCCACACAAAGTTTGGAGGTCTGTAGTCTGTAGAAAGTTGGTGACTTCTGCACACTGTGTTGACAGCGCTGATTTTACGTGGCCTACCGCCTCGTGGCTGAGATTCTGTTGTTCCCAATTGCTTCCACTTTGTTATAATACCACTAACAGTTAACCATGGAATATTTAGTAGTGAGGAAATTCCAAATCATGAATGGAAATTATGCTGGTGGCAGCCTATCACAGTAACACGCTTGAATTCACTGAGCTCCTGAGAGTGACCCATTCTTTCACAAATGTTTGTAGAAGCATCTGCATGCCTAGGTGCTTGATTTTATACACATGTGGCCATGGAAGTGATTAGAACACCTGAATTCAATGATTTGGAGGAGTGTACCAATACTTTTGGCAATATAGTGTAAATGTAAATGTAATTTATTCCTGTAATGGCAAAGATGAATCAGTGTCACATGATCCTTCAGAAATCATTGTTATATGCTGAAGTGTTGCTCAATTAATATTACCAATTGTTATTGGTGCTCAATTATTAATAATGTTTCTTATTATCAGTGGTGAAAACCGTTTTGCTTCTTAAAATGTTTGTAGAAACTGATACTTTTTCAGGATTATTTGATGAATAGAAAGTTCAAGTATTTGATATAGAAATAATTTATAACATTGTAAATGCTTACAATGTCCTTTTGATCAGTTTAGTTTGCTTTAAGCAAAAACATCATATATCTATCATATCATAAAAGGTGATCTAATTAAACCCATAGACAGATTTTTTTCATACATAAATTAAAATAATTTGCCTGCTCTCTTAGAACAAACCCCAAGTGAAAAATCAATGTTCTAGATTTCGCCCCATATGAATAAACAGTGGCATGAATTAATAAAGAGATTTGAAAATGTAACAGTATCTGGAAGGGATGTTGGTGTGACTGTTTTTGGGCTCTCTGAGGATTGTGGGGTACACAGGATGAGTGGGTGAATTGTTACCAACTAGAGGGCTATCAGAGGAATATCACTGATGAGACACTTTCATTCTGCACGGCTGCTTGTCTGCGTTGATGAGCTACACTGATGGCTTACTTTTGATTGGGTTTTGAGAGAGACAGTGGAGAGACCTTTGGGAAAACATGGCTATGTGTGGAGAATAAGAAATTGAGCTGTTTAGATGCTGAATTGGGAGTTCCTGTCTTAATCAGAGATGTGTATCGTATTAAACCCCCCAGTTTTCACACCCAGATTGAAGCTGACAGCATTGTCAGTGAAATCTCATATGTAATGCTATGACAAATCATCAATGTTGCTGGTCTAAATGGCCTCCCACAGGGGCAGCTGAGGACATAGATGACATTTATCTGCTTAGCTAATATACTCGGCATGTTCGTCATGGATTTAGATCGTAGACTACGTGCACACATGAGAAAGGGCTCTGACCTGTTCTTTCTTTTTCTCAAGAACAAAAATCAGTCACCTTCCCCTGGTCAATGCTGGATGTTCTCAATTTTTCAGGATTTTCTTGGGCACAGCAAGTGGCCGTGACATCCCGTGAAGTGACCTAGCTTTGAACTCACACCCTGCTCAATTTTCCACACACTCAAGTCGACTTTTTCACTCTCATCCACTAATAGAAGTATATATAGATAGATACGGATAAATACATAGAAGGATGGACGTAGATGAATGGATGGATGGTTGGATCGATAGATAGACTGGACTAACTGACTAACCTAACGATTGGGTTGTTTTAAGCCAGTAAATGGGTTATTTTAACCCAGCGGTTGGGTTAAATGTTTGCTTAAAACATTTACTGGGTTTTTCTGGTTTTACTCCATTTACTGGGTTAAAACAACCCAATCGCTGGGTTAGTCCATTTTCAACCCAACTTGGGTTGTTTTTAACCCAGCATTTTTTAGAGTGTAGATAGATAGATAGATATATAGATATTTTTGCTTTCAACTAAAAAAATCATTGTCAGGAAGCATAACAGTGAACTGCTGCACTGTGGACTCTAGTTGACCCCTTAAACACAATGCTCGATATCCCTGACATCAGATCTCATCAATTCTGTTTATGAAACTCTATCAACCTCACTGTAGAAAATAATTAATTCTATAGATCACAAACTAATTGGCCAACTGTTTATCCTCATTTCGAGGCATTCTGGGAAGGGGAGTTTATCCTTTGATAATTAGCCTCTCAGTGAAAAGCTAAAAAAAAAACAGAGGTGTTAGTTTGTATGAAGATATAATTCCATGCTTTGATAACAACAGGACACCCTCTAGCAGAGAAACAGTGGCAAAGCTACAGCTAATTAAGGGAGGATTTGGCTGCAAAGCAAGGCTGTTTTTCCATATTACACATAGATTTATTTATAAGAGTGTGGACCGAATTCAGAGTTGCTAGCCAAAAATGGTCTGGTGCGAGTCACACTCTCAGACTCTCATTATTGTTACAAAGTGGTGATAACCTTTGAAACAACCCCTTAGATAATAAAAGACAAACAAGTTGCAGGGCTCAAAGCTGCTATCGGCATCTTGCCGCTGCATTTAGATCGGTCACCCTCCGTCTTACATTAGAGAGCCTTTTGATGGCGTCTCTTCAGATTTGCTAAACGGCACAGAGGGAAATCATTTTTCCATTCTGACATGAGGTAAATGTGAAAAGCACATTGCATTTCAGGGACATTACACTGTCCTTGTTACATATACAGTGCCCTCCTCTAATATTGGGACCCTTGGTAAATATAAGCAAAGGCGGCTGTGAAAATAAATCTGCATTGTTTATCCTTTTGATCTTTCATTCAAAAAATCTACAAAATTCTAACCTTTCATTGAAGTAAAACAATTGCAAGTGGGGGGAAATCTCATTATGAAATAAGTGTTTTTCTCCAATGCATGTTGGCTACACTTATTGGTACCCCTAGAAATTCTTATGAGTAAAATATCTCTGATATATATATAGCATGAATTGTCCAACCATGACTTCCTGTTCCACTGGAGTGTAAATATGATGAAACACAAAGGCCAAATTCCCTTAATCATCCATCACAATGAGTAAAACCAAAGAATATAGTTCTGGTGAACAGCAAAAGATTGTTGATCTTCACAAAATGCTATTTTACGAGATGGAGAAAGTGGCTGTAAGAAAATAGCTAAAGCATTGAAAATCTCCATGTCCACCATCAGTGCAATAATTAAGAACTTCCACTCAACTAAAAATGTTAAGAATCTGCCTGGAAGAGGACGTGTGTCTATATCATCCTAATGCACGGTGAGGAGGAGAGAATGAGTGGACAAAGACTCTTCAAGGATCACAACTGGAGAATTGCAGAGATTAGTTGAGTCTTGGGGTCAGAAAGCCTAAAAATGGGTTTGGTGAAAACAGGCATAAAAAGTAGGGGAGTGCGGGGCACAACCTAACGCGGGGTTAGTTGTAACATGCATGGTTTAAAACTTTCCACACATGCCAGGATGACGAAACTTTGTGTATTTACTAGTTACCATATCAACATTATTTAGAGAACAAATTGTGCCTAAATTAAGAAATCTTTGAAAGATATCACTGAACATTTATTTAACCATAGCAAAAGTACATTTCTTAAGTTTATTTTTCATCTCTGTTTTTTGTGTTTATTTAAAATAAGACACATCTGATATTATTGTAATCTAATATCTGTTATTTAACAGTTGAGATGGTTCTTTAACGGTGATCTAAGAGCAGAAGACTCGAGCCGGGTTTAAATCCCAGTTGTGCAGGTGGGGTGTGTTGTAACAATGAGCCCCTATTAGAAATATGCTAATGTATTCTATACTTTTATCAATTCTTTTGAGAAACCATGAGAAAAGGGTGAATAATGACTGAGAGTCAATGTTCAGAAATGATCCATTATTATTTGGTTTGAACTCTGCTGTATAGCTGTATTTAGCGATGTGTTTGCTGTCAAACTCAAAAAATAGTTTATTTTTAATCATTAAAAATGCCATTTTTTTTTTTTTAATTAATAATTGTATTTTATTGACAAAATAATTTAGCATGTTGTCACATTTCACTTCCATTCTTTTGAATTAAATCAAGAAAAAGTATACACTGTATTAATGAAACAAAACCACATATATGTGGGAAATTAATGTGGGAAAAAATAAAGACTCTGAACCCCAAGTGGATTTACACAAACTGAGAAAGTCAAAAAGCGTTAGGTTGTGCCTCGCTCTCCCCTGCCCCAAGCCCATGGTGAAATAAACCACTGGATCTTTAATGTTGTGGGCCTATTTTTTTGATGGAGGTCCTGAACATCTTGTTCAGATACATCATGGATTCTAGAAAATACCAACAGATAAAAAATCTAAACCTGACAGCTTCTGCTAGAAATCTTATAATGGACCGTGGTTGGATCTTCCATCAGGACAATGATCCAAAACAAATATCAAAATCAACACACAAACGTGTCACTGAGCACAAAATGAACCGTCCCCGATCCCTTACCTGAACCCTATAGAAGATGAGTGGGGTGAACTGAAGAGAAGAAGCACCAACATGGAGCTGGGAATCTGAAGGGTGAAGGAATGGTCTCTTTTCTCTGGTCAGGTGCTGCATCCCACAAGAGATGCAGTTTTGGAGATGCTCTGAACTGTGTTCTGTGCTCTGTGTTCTCCAAACTCATCAGGCATTATAGGAGAAGACTTTATAATTGGGTGCCAATAATTATGGCCAATGTGACCTAGAGAATAAACATTATTTCATAATGTGAGTTTCCCCCCTCTTTCAATTGTTTTACTTCAATGAAAGGTTAGAGTTTTGTGAATTTTTTGAATGAAAGACCAAAAGTATAAACAATGCAGATTTATTTTCACAGCCGCCTTTGCTCATATTTACCAAGGGTCCCAATATTAGTAAAGGGCTATAATTCATTATATTGCTATAACAATATCAATTCAACAATAGTCACAAGCAACTCCACAGCATAATAACATACTAATTACCAGAAGCCCCTCAACATAATTACATATTAAGTGCATGTTTGTAATTAGAATGACCCTGCAAATATTCATGTTATTATATTGCCAAGTGAACACTGTGAAGAGCGAACCAGTATCACAAACAATCAAGACCTATTGTATGTATGTATCCCTACTGTATATAGAATTGATATTGAATATTATGTATACAAGAGACCCTTGGGGCAAGTTGTCACATGGGGAAATCAAATGTAACTCCCAGGCTTTCTCTAGCATGTTTACATACAGTAATTTAGTGAATTCAACCTTGAAAACTAAAATATTTATTGCTATAGCTGTTGGATAAACAAGTGAACACAATAAAAGCAAATTAGCATGCATTCAGGCAAGAACCATATTAAAACAATAAGCCATGAGAGGCCATGTGATACAGTGGAGAGTCTAAACCACCTTAACAAAGGTGTAATTCACTACAACACACAGACTCGAGCGGCTTATTGCTTTTACAAAACAACGGCAATGGCACTAAGATAAAAGACACCAATGTTCAATAAAGGGTTGCATTTATTATAAACAATTATCGGTACAATTCATCTGAGTTCATTATCCTGGCTGTAGGCTGTTTATGGCTGCCAAGCAACATGGTGACTTGGCACATTCATTTAGAATGCGCAGTTTGCAGATGTGCCTTCAGAGTAATTTTGTGCATTTAAATGAGGCTCAATATTTAAATAATATCTATCTATCTATCTATCTATCTATCTATCTATCTATCTATCTATCTATCTATCTATCTATCTATCTATCTATCTATCTATCTATCTATCTATCTATCTATCTATCTATCTATCTATCTATCTATCTATCTATCTATCTATCTCTATCTATCTATCTATCTATCCACTGTAGAAAAATAAGATAAAATAAAATAAAAATATTCAAATAAAATGTTATGATGCCACTTGTAAAATAAATGTGGTACATGGTGAGTCTGTTTTTCACCCATGCATTTTTATTAAAAAGCAACTTCCTTAATCATTTCTAGTTGATCATTAAAGGAGTTAAAAAGAATGTATTCCTGGTTTGCTGTCAATGAAAGGGTGCTTGAGCCTTACTGATGGAGCTGTGCTTGTATATAAAACCAAAAAATAAATAAAAATTGAGCAACACTGCCTTATACAACATCTAGTCATGCACCTCACATGCATAATACATATGTTTATCATTCTGACTGATCATGGTATGGACAAACCTACACATTTACAAACAGAAAATGTAATCTCTGTGAAAGACCAGACACCACGTCTTGCCCTCTCAATAGCAGGAGTGGGAGTCCATCTCAAATGGAAATCAAGAAAGGTATTGTATTAGACAACAGTTTAATGCCACAGCACGTTTCCTCATAACCACAAACAAGAACATTGTCAACCATCAAGGCCCAAGTGAGCAGGTGTGGTACTTCAGTGTAGCAGGACTTGAGGACTGAAAACTCAAGTGCCCATTTAGATTGGTCCTCCTCTAATTTCTCTCAGGCGCCAAAGCATTTTTATTTTTTGTCTCCGGGATCTGGTTTTCAGGTTTTTGCTCTTGTGTGGGCACCGAGACCAACCATTAATCACACACCACTCGCCTTGCACGGTCCATTGGGAGTGAACGAGTAATGAATACTTTCAGCTCGCCTAAAAATGAATCAGCGTTGTATTAAACCAGGCTAGCAGCACATCCATTTTTATCTTTTTGGAACAATACTCGGTATAAGCGATCTAAAGCGGTGTGAAAATGTGCAGGACTTTTTCAAACAAGTTGATAAATGACACTTAAGCTCCATGTCTATTGGATTAGCATACATTAGCAATGCAGCGCACTTTAGCCACACAGCAACACTCGGCCACTTAGAACATGCACGGACGGACTGAGGAGCATTGGACCCTCCCAGCACTACATTATCTCACATTAATGAAGAGTACTCATGCACACAGGGCTCACTTGCACACTCTCATGCCAGAATAAATCTCTGACGGTGCCCAGAGAGAGAGAGTTTACAGTACATTAGCGCTAGCAATATGGAGACCTTTCTGGATAACGGTCATTAGGCTACCTTGCACAGGTATCATTATGTTTAATGAAAAAAAAAAAAAAAAAAAAACAATTTGAGGGATTAACCTTGCTGACTGGAATTAATTTTGGTTTTTGTTGGCGATGAATTGCATTGAGCGAGAGACCCAGTGACTGCAACACCATACGAATTGTCTCTCTGAGAAAAATGGCGAATTTATTGTCCGTTGAATTGAAAACTCTTTAAGACATCATGACATTCATCTTCAATGACACATTAAAACAAATTAAGTTATCTGCAACATAACTGTCCTCTAAACTGTAATAATAATGGTAAAAAAAAAAAAAAAAATTATAACTATATATAATAATAATAATTAAATATAATAATAATAATAATAATAATAATAATAATAATAACTGGTTAGCAGTACCTTCCATAATAATATCCAGTTTATCATAAAGGGTTAAAAATATTTTTGAATACATTTATGAAATACATAAATTAATGAATGAATTAATAAATAAGTATAAAAGTATTTTTCATAAACACTTAATGTATTGTTAATGAGCAAAAAGTATTTAGAAAATTCTAAATAAATAAATAAATTTACTAAATATAATATTTGTAGCCGTATGAACCTTATGGTCTCCTGGAAAAAAAAAAATCAATTCCATTCAATAGAAAATGCTTTAAGACATCATGATACTAAACATTAATCTACAATGACACAATTTAACTGTCCTCTAAACTATAATAATAAAACAAATATTTTTAACAATTATTTTAACTTTCTTAAAAACGTATTATTAAACAGTTATATATGTATACATATACATACATATATCAGCCATAATATTATTATGTAATGTCAATATTCCTAATATTGTGTTGGTCCCCCTTTTGCTGCAAAAACAGCCCTGACCCGTCGAGGCATGGACTCCACTAGACATTAGCATTAACAGCATTAACTTCTTGAGCAATTTGAGCTACAGTAGCTCGTCTGTTTGATCGGACCACACGGGCCAGCCTTCACTCTCCACGTGCATCAATGAGCCTTGTTCGCCCATGATCCTGTCACCGGTTCACCACTGTTCCTTCCTTGGAGCACTTTTGATAGATACTGACCACTGCAGACCGGGAACACCCCACAAGAGCTGCAGTTTTGGAGATGCTCTGGCCCAGTCGTCTAGCCATCACAATTTGGCCCTTGTCAAACTCGCTCAAATCCTTACGCTTGCCCATTTTTCCTGCTTCTAACACATCAACTTTGAGGGCAAAATGTTCACTTGCTGCCTAATACATCCGACTCACTAACATGTACTAACATGATTATAAGGAGATAATCACTTCCTTTGTCAGTGGTCATAATGTTATGCCTGATCGGTGTATATATGTATATATATTATTGGTTTGGTGCAAATAAAGGCAATCATGAACCTTACTAACTGTGCTGGTACAAATTAATTTCAGTTTTTGCTGGCAATGATAGCTGTCTGTGACTGTGAACATCACGGTTTCTTGGCCATACGCATTATCTCTCTGAGAAAAATTGTGAATGTATTGTCCGTTCAATGGAAAACGGTTTAAGACATCATGATACTATACATTCATCTTCCATGACACAATTCACAACATATCAAGTTATCTGCAACATAACTGTCCTCCATATGCACTCGTACAATCTAAAGCAATCTCTCGGTGTCAGCAGCCGCACAGAGTTCAGGAGATATCTTCTCGCAATCGATAACCATCTTCTCGGCACACAAACACACTTCCCACTCTTTTGATATTGCTAATAACTGATAGAAGGAAAGTTAATGAAATTGCCTCTGCCGCAATCCTGACACTCAAACCAGGGCCTGAGCTGTCAGGGTTTTATCAGTCTAATGTTCAGGCATCATGCCCGATCTAGTCAGAGAAGCAGTGACTCATGGGAAAACGAGCGAATGGCTCCTGACCAGCATCTGCATTTTGTCTCAGCGGAACGCCTTTGATTAGCAGAGGCTACACTTAAGAAAGTAAACACAATACATACAAATGATATATAATCACCCGGCCAATGGCAAGGCCAATAATCGATCAAGGCTGTCGACCCGCCTGCTGATTGCCTCTAGCTCTCCCCGGGCTCAGATGTGTTTGGTCAGCAAAAACACAACAGCAGCTGGGAATGGGGATATTAGCTAACTTAGCGCAAACCTGCTATACGAGGGATTGCAGGACACACCCATCCAAGCAGTTTGTGCCTATAGAGCGTTTACATGTTGTTCCTCACCACCACTATTCAACTCAAGAGGTCACAAAATGTTATGGCCCCCAGAATATTTTGTTGTATGAATATCTGAACATGTAAAATGTCAAAAGATGTCAAAAACTAATCTGGATTATATTCAGAACGATAATCAAAACATAGATAGAGTAGATCAAGTCCATCAACCCCCCTAATTCTTGCACAGTCCTATAGCTCTTCCTGGGTCGACATTTCATTTAGTAACATTCAGTAAAATTCAGTTTTGATTTATATGCTGTTTAAAATCGTGTTATTTTAGATATACATATGATTACATACACTGAACAAAATTATAAACGCAACACTTTTGTTTTTGCTCCCATTTTTCATGAGCTGAACTCAAAGATCTAAGACTTCTATGTACACAAAATACTTATTTCTTTCAAATATTGTTCAAATCTGTCTAAATCTGTGTTAGTGAGCACTTCTCCTTTGCCGAGATAATCCACCTCACAGGTGTGGCATATCAAGATGCTGATTAGACAGCATGATTATTACACAGGTGTGCCTTAGGCTGACCACAATAAAAGGCCTCTCTAAAATGTGCAGTTTTGGGGTGTCCGAGGGGGTCCGGAAACCAGTTAGTATCTGGTGTGCCTCACACAGTGCAACACATCTCCTTCACATAGAGTTGATCAGGTTGTTGACTGTGGCCTGTGGAATGTTGGTCCACTCTTCTTCAATGGCTGTGCGAAGTTGCTGGATATTGGCAGGAACTGGAACACGCTGTCATATACGCTGATCCAGAGCATCCCAAACATGCTCAATGGGTAACATGTCCGGTGAGTATGCTGGCCATGCAAGAACGAGGATGTTTTCAGCTTCCAGGAATTGTGTACAGATCCTTGCAACATGGGGCTGTCCATTATCATGCTGCAACATGAGGTGATGGTTGTGGATGAATGGCACAACAATGGGCCTCAGGATCTTGTCATAGTATCTCTGTGCATTCAAAATGCTATCAATAAAATGCACCTGTTTTTGTTGTCCATAACATACACCTGCCCATACCATAACCCCACCGCCACCATGGGCCACTCAATCCACAACGTTGACATCAGCAAACTGCTCCCCCACACAACACCATACACGCTGTCTGCCATCTGCCCTGTACAGTGAAAACCAGGATTCATCTGTGAAGAGAACACCTCTGCAAAGTGCCAGACACCATCAAATTTGAGCATTTGCCCACTCAAGTCATTTACAATGACGAACTGCAGTCAGGTTGAGACCCCGATGAGGACAACAAGCATGCAGATGAGCTTCCCTGAGACGGTTTCTGACAGTTTGTGCAGAAATTCTTTGGTTATGCAAACCGATTGTTGCAGCAGCTGTCCGGGTTGCTGGTCTCAGACGATCTTGGAGGTGAAGATGCTGGATGTGGAAGTCCTGGGCTGGTGTGGTTACACGTGGTCTGCTGTTGTGAGGCTGGCTGGATGTACTGCCAAATTCTCTGAAACGCCTTTGGAGAAATGAACATTCAATTCACGGGCAACAGCTCTGGTGGACATTCCTGCAGTCAGCATGCCAATTGCATGCTCCCTCAAAACTTGCGACATCGGTGGCATTGTGCTGTGTGATAAAACTGCACATTTTAGAGTGGCCTTTTATTGTGGCCAGCCTAAGGCACACCTGTGTAATAATCGTGCTATCTAATCAGCATCTTGATATGCCACACCTGTGAGGTGGATGGATTATCTCAGCAAAGGAGAAGTGCTCACTAAGACAGATTTAGACAGATTTGTGAACAATATTTGAGAGAAATAGGCCTTTGTGTACATGGAAGTCTTAGATCTTTGAGTTCAGCTCATGAAAAATGAGGGCATAAACAAAAGCGTTGCATTTATAATTTTGTTCAGTGTATGATTTTGCTTGTTTCTGCATCTTCTTTCATGTGTTTTTATCAGGAGATTCAGTACTCTTTCAGAAGATGTCTCATAGCGACTCCTATTGTATAACAGTGAAAACACAGACCATTCTGTCAATGGCGGGGAAGCGTTTTCTCACAATGGCGGAGAAATAGTTCAAATACATATCCTGTAATTTTCCTTCAGCTTAAAACAAATTAAACATTTCCCTTTTTGTGCTTTTAGTTAAAGGTATAAGTTTTATTTTGTTCTATGAAATATTTGAATTGTTTACCTGCATGTTATTTGACCATTATGAATTGCGAATGAACATGCGAATGTGTTAAATTATTGAAATATTAATATTACAGGGTGTACTAAGTAAATATTTAAGAAGTTCAGCAGACAAAACTGAAAACGCCGTTATTTTTAAACATGCAATATATAGACATCTTTCCCCATTGACAGTTATTCAAATGTAGTTGTCAAATTGTATGTAAGCAACTTTTATATTGTAAATATTTTAAAAAATTATAGTAAATATTTGACCATAAATGTAATGTATAATAAGTTTAACATTACAATAAATTATGAATTACTATAATTCATTCTAGAATGGCTTTCTTCAGGTATTATTGTTACATTCCTGTCTTGGTTCCCCGGTTTTGTGTTGTAGTACCTTTATTTTGAAGTGTATTTTCTGAGCCTTTCCACATGCTAGAGAGCCACCACAGAGCCAGGTCTTACATCACTGTATACGTCTTTCTCAGCAACGCTAGCGAGGCAGCGGGAAACACAACACTTAAACACACCAGGCTTGTTCGAGATGCATCGGTGCTGCGCAGACCATTCCGCATATCAAAATACCGCATGAGTGATTCAAAAGCATACGGCGATTGATCTGCACAGCATTTCGAACAAGCCTTCCATCAACAATGGCGAACATTGCGTTACTATTGATGCTCATGGCTTTACGATCCTACATCGGCATCAAAACACAGCAAATCCAACGCGTTTGTGCAGCTCACTGTGATTTGTATAGATGGAGATTACAATCGAGCAGCTAATAGCTCAATTAGCTGCTATTTCAAAAATGCCGGTCACAAGTTTGTGTTGGTCTTGTTGGTCACGGTAACCCCACCCCCAGTCCCTGACACAAGCAGCTCTTACTTCTATACCAGCAATGTTTTGGTGCTATAACCACTTTTCCTGGTTCGGAGCTGGTGCTTTGGGTGTGGAAAGACAAAGAACCGATTTAAAAACTAGGCTCTGGCTCTGAACCACCACCAGCACTGCCTTGTTGGAAAAGGGGTATTGTAGAACTTATGGGCCCTTTTTGGCCCTCTACTGGTGGCAACAGACACCTACATTGACCTCTAACTTAGTAAAGTTAAGGGGAAAAACTGTATTTTTTTTTCTTTATGAATTGTCCATTCACAATGTTGTTAGAGGTCAAGGGAGGCGAGTGTAAACCAATGACATCGCAAAATGATGTGACCCAAACGTTGGACAGAAACAAATCAGTGCTCTACAAACCACCTCAGGATACTCCTCAATTTGTAATGTTGCAAGATTTCTGGAACATGAGGAAAAATGAATTTCTGACTCAATCCATCACACTTGGCAGTTTTGTGAGATGGTGGTCCAGGGAGGAAAATGAATTAGATTTGCAATGTGGCCTGACGTGGTGAAATGAGCAGCCGGACCCCAGTCCTGTATCTCCTGTCAATATTCATGATCTCTGCATTGCGAGCTGCTGGCTGGCGAGATGAGAGCTGAGATGATTGTGTGCATGCCGGTTAACAATGCCAGCATGATGCGGGGTGCTACAAATGGGAGGCTTGTCGGTATGGCACGACCATACAAGTTCAAATAAAGGATGGAAGCTGTCCATCGAAATAAATGGCCATATTTAGAGTGCGAAAGGGCCTTTTAAATTGTCATGTTTGATAAATTCATTGTGGCACTCCAGAAAACTGTAAAACATGTCATGTCCAATTCTAAATAAAATAAATCTGTTTCAAAATGTGTGGTTTAGGCGAAAGTTAGATGTTGGCACTGCAAAACAGAAATGCTGTGTAATTAGAAAGGATAATGTTCAGTCTGCTGGTCGCAAAATAAATAATTTTTTCACTAACTCGTTCTGCATTTTTACATTGATACACCAGTAGGAGGTGACTCTTTAATTAATCATTCAAATGATTCGGTCAAAAACACTGATTCATTTAGGAATGAAGCAGGTGACTCTCATTATGAGTGAGTCATTGAATCATTTACTCAACTGATTCGCTCAAAACACTGATTCCTTCAAATATGAAACACATGGCTGCGTCCGAAATCGTATACTCTCTTGAGTAGGTAGGCCTACTTGTTTTGAATAATTATTTCACAACCACTAAATAAGTATGTTCTATATATTATGAATGTGTGTAGTATGAATGTAATCTGGACATACTACATTTGCCATGTTGCCCACATGACAGCGTCGTGTCACTGCCATTCACAACTCCAGGGCCAGGCACAGGGTGGCCCGGTGGCTAGAGCCACTGCCGCTCTACCCGCATCGGCTGAGGTGCCCCTCTTAACCCTCTTCCCTCCCTTAACCACAGAGGATTCCCATAAAAGTGTTCTGTTCCGCTAAAGAGCCACTAATTCTGCTAATCCGCTCCGTGTTTTCGTAATGTTTTGTGCAAAATATTCACATTCTTGGAAGATAATTGTCTTATCAAATTGTTGTACTTGTTCTTATCTTAACACCAAATTTGCTGTTATCAGCACACTTTGTAGACTAAAAACAATGACTTCACAAAAAAAGAAGACAATGGACTCAAAAAGAGAGGCTAAAGCCCATTCAACGTTGCAAATATGGATTCAAGGCTCCAGCATATCAGCGGGTAAATCATCATATAGAATATTTAGCAGACATTTTGTCACACTTTAACTCATGTAAAGTATATTTCCTATTATAATTAATTGTTTGAGTTAATACTAGTATCTATAACATACATCATATTTATGATATTGAATGAGATCCCATAATTTAATAAAGCTTTACAGTACTAACAAATACAAATATGTTTATTATATGATGATTATTATCATCACATTTTTAAATATGGTTTCATTATAAATATGGTGATTTTCTCTATGGTGAACACCCAACTTAATATATGATATTTCCCATCTGAATCTGACCATGTCATGTCAACAAATGGAAAAGTCAGCCAGCTGTTTATTATCATGTTAATTATGGTGCCTTTTACTCCAAATACCATACTTTTACATAATCTTCAGTTATTGAAAAAACTGTTGCTTTATTTACTTTGAACAAAACTGAAAATCATTAACAAGACCTTTGTCTCAAAATATATTCAACAGCTTTAGCGATTCTTATCTACAACATTTTAAATAGCATAAGAGATCATCAAATTAGCACAGAATCTACTTTTTAGAAGCATAATTACAACAAAATAAATTGTATTAACAGTTGTATTTACATGATTGTAAAAGGTTTGTTATTCATTCTCTATTTTAAGATGATACTCAACCCTGTTATAGTGCCCCTTTTTTTGGTTTGGGCCACTGCCCCTCAAAATGCCTGTACACGGCCCTGCACAAATCCTCCGGAAGCAGTAGGTGATCTGCGTACTCTTTTATGTATTGTGAATTCGGACATAATACTTTTGTCACATTCTGTTTTTCGCCTACTATATGGTGACTCACTCTTAAAGGGAGAGTTCGCCCAAAAATTTAAATTTTGTCATCATTTACTCTCACCAGTTGTTCCAAACCTGTATGAGTTTCTTTCTTCTGCTGAACACAAAAGAAGATATTCTGAAGAATGTTGGTAACCAGACTATTGATGGACCCCATTGACTTCCATAGTATTTTTTTTCCTACTATGGAAGGCAATGGGTGCAGTCACCTGCCTGTAAATGATGACAGAATTTTCATTTTTGGGTGAACTACCCCTTTAAGAGTGAATTAAATCATTCAGTCATCTGACTCATTCAGGAAATGTAATAAGTGACTCTCTTTTATGAGTGAAATTTTGACCAGTTTGAGAAAATGCTGAATCGCTGTGCAACATTGAGTGCAACATTGTGGATTTGCTTGGAACCATCAATATTATGTATAAAAAAGTAAGTTATATGTTAACTTGTTTATTGAGCTGTTGTGTTGAAATGTCATGCTCACAATGCTGCTGCTTTTGAATATCGTAATGGCCGTGATTACCGCGATAACTGATATGCAAGATGGCGGCCGTTGCGTTTGTACAGTACGAGAGACCCGGTGTGAAACGTGAGACATTGTAGCGACAGTTGCAGTTGGGCAGTCACGGTCTGATATACCTGTATGCATTTTATTCTTAACGTAACTCCTGGCGCTGTCAATTTTACCTTGATTGTGCAAGGTTTCCAGTGTCAGTCGCTTCCAATTTTTAGCTGTTCAAGAACAGTCTGTTATGCTGCTCATATGCATTGTCATATTGTTTTCATTTATTATCGTAATTATAAACGCATAGTTTTTTTTTTTTTTTTTTTTAGCACAGATAGTTTTAGCTTTAACTGCATTTTGTTATTCTTCTAGTTATTTACCTATTTACTGAAATTTTGCAAGCAAGACACTTTTAAGACCGTAGTCAGGTTAGACACCAACAATGAACTTAACATGGATGAAAATTAAGCTGTGAGGGATAGATCTGCAGTCTTTACAATGGCAAGCACAACTTTCAAAACTGTTTTATGGAGTGTTTGTCTTCGGAAAGACATTTTTGTCAGCTGTTATGTTGTTAAACAACAGTACAATCCATTGAACGTTTTGTACTTCTATCCCTCAGCCTCGTTTTTTATTCCTATAAAAGAAATAAAGGGGAAAAAGGTTAATTGTCTATTGTCCATGGTTTAGTGAAGCACAGCTCACACAGAAGTCACTTTCAGATTTCTATTGGTCAATGCGGTAAATCCATGTGACCTTGAACCTTTTGTGAAATCTGCTTGGGGAAATATTTCACCTTCACATATTGCATGGATTACTATTGAAATTACTGGATTTTGCCCTATAATTTGCCAAGCAATGGTAAATGTGACAGCATGATAATGAATCAGAAGTCTTGTACATTCACTTACTATTGCGAAATGCCTGATTGCTGAATGCCACGATTAACCAATCAGAATAATTTCCAGAGCACTGTGTAATAAATAAAATGAAATCATAAATTTGTGGTTATATGGTAAATGTTGACATATGCACTTCAGAACTGCGTTGCATAATAATGAATCAGAACTCATGCCTGCATAAATCTGTTTATTCCAATTGTATGTCTATGTAGGGGTGAGTAAATATGACAGTGTGGGAAGATTTTTCAATTACAGAGTTGACCAGTGCTAGTTCAAAAAAGGAAAAAAGATCTGCATTAGCGATTTGAAAAACAGTGTTTTTAAAAGTGTGTCTAAATGTCAATAAAAGCCACATTACACTTTTTTTTATTTTTTTTAAAAACACTCTGCTTATTAAGAAATGCTGTTTTCCACTGTGTGAATTTGTTTTAACTGCTATATCATTGACCTGCACTTCTGGCATCCAACATCTCTAATGGAGCACTAGCACACTGAACTTACTGTGGAGTTTTGTGTGTATGTGTGTGTGTGTGTGTGTGTGTGTGTGTGTGTGTGTGTGTGTGTGTGTGTGTGTGTGTGTGTGTGTGTGTGTGTGTGTGTGTGTGTGCAGGTGTCTGACAGCAAGCCCCGTGTGGGTGGGTGGATCTGTGAGTGCAAGCTTGTTAAAAGGTGTTTGTGTCTTAGACCGTAATAGGCCGGTGTATGTGTGTATCTGAGTATGCTGAGTTTGTGTTTGCGAGAGCAGTTCTGTCGGGTTGCTGTGTGTGAATTTATAAGAGAGACTAAGACAAGCGTATGTATGTGTGCTAGTTCAGCTGGAGCAGAACAGGCACATTGGGGGGGGGGGATGCATTGCTACAAATCTGTCTAATTAAATAGTCTGAACGCCACATGCAGTGCTATAGCTCTAAACATGAAAACTCTTTGCTTTGTGCTCTGGTAATTATTGAGCCAGTCCTCTCTTGTTCTGAGCTTTAAGGAGCCATTGCCTTCAAAGGACTGAACTCATTTCCTCTGTGCCGGGTTAGCCTGAGGCTTTGCCTGCGTCACTTGTACTGTGAGTATGAGGAAGTGGGAGTTTGTATTATTTAGTTGAGGAATTGAGAGAGAAGGTGTGAATGGAATATGGATTGAATCGAAAACGTACACAATAGAGCTTACGGTGCGACTGGGAACAGAGGATCATGGAGGGATGATGTCACAAGGTGCGTAGAGGAAAATCACAAAGGTTTGCAGTAAAGATATAGTGGAATAATCTAGGGTTTAGGAGATTGACGGACTGTCACTGAGAACACTGAGAACACTTTAGCTTTCACAGGGTCCCTGCGCAGTGTTCATTGCTCCCTATACACTCAGCAGGAAATATCTGTTGAAGTTCACTTCACTTTGCTCATTTTGAACAACCTGCAATGTCAATGGAACATGGAAACACTTTTGCACAGATTTAGTAGTTTTGAGTATGATAACGGAATAAGATATTCATTAAATGATTTGAATGCACATCAGTGTATGTAGTACATCTGTGTGTGTGTGTGTGTGTGTGTGTGTGTGTGTGTGTGTGTGTGTGTGTGTGTGTGTGTGTGTGTGTGTATGTATATATATATATACACACACCGATCAGTCATAACATTATGACAGGTGAAATGAATAACACTGATTATCTCTTCATCACGGCACCTGTTAGTGGGTGGGATATATTAGGCAGCAAGTGAACATTTTGTCCTCAAAGTTGATGTGTTAGAAGCAGGAAAATGGGCAAGCATAAGGATTTGAGCGAGTTTGACAAGGGCCAAATTGTGGTGGCTAGACGACTGGGTCAGAGCATCTCCAAAACTGCAGCTCTTGTGGGGTGTTTCCGGTCTGCAGTGGTCAGTATCTATCAAAAGTGCTCCAAGGAAGGAACAGTGGTGAACCGGCGACAGGGTCATGGGCGGTCAAGGCTCATTGATGCACGTGGGGAGCGAAGGCTGGCCCATGTGGTCCGATCAAGCAGACGAGCTACTGTAGCTCAAATTGCTCAAGAAGTTAATGCTGGTTCTGATAGAAAGGTGTCAGAATACACAGTGCATCACAGTTTGTTGCGTATGGGGCTGCATAGCCGCCTGCATGTTTTGACGGGTCAGGGCTGTTTTGGCAGCAAAAGGGAGACCAACACAATATTAGGATATGTCATAATGTTATGCCTGATCTGTGTATATATATATATATACACATACATACATACTGTTTATACTGTATATACACACACACTGAACAGTATTCTAACCCTAACCCAACTGCAGAGGTGAATTAAGCTGTATAAAATCACTTCACTTCCTATTTTAGCCAAAGTACATAGTACTGATGTTATAAGCAATCAATAAACCAACGCACTGTGAAATGATACAGTGGAGTGCATATAATATTATAATAATAATAAAAATAATAATAATAATAATAAAAAAAAAAAAAAATATATATATATAAATTGTAATTTCTTTAGGTACTGCCTTTATTAGGTGATTTTGCAGAACAGATATTTGTCCACAAGACAACTTAATAACTGAATTTACACTAATTGTTTAAAAGTCTAACCTTGGTTCTTATGATGATGTGCATCTTCTACACATTTGAGCTCTTTCCAACAGGGATTACATAATGCTGATATCCAGATTTACAGACTTTGGAGTGAGTTTATAAACTTAATTATGCAAACTTGTGCACTCAACTGTAAATGAATGTATACTGGCTCTCAATGTCATTTAGTGCAGTTTGGACAGGAATCTAACTTAAGATGGCTGAATAGTGTGAATACTCTTTCTGATTCACTTGGACCCCTTTGCTGGCATTTACCCTTTGAAATGCTCTGACATCCATTGACCGTTGAGAATTTTAGATAGACATGTAGATGTCGTTGTAGCATGTCAGTTTGCTATATTCCTGCTTGATTTCCACACCCTCCAAATGGATCTTACACATTCTTATCCATCAAACATCACCAGTTGTTCTAGTGTCTTAATGACAGTGACAGAATAAAAGACACGGATGCATAGGTGTGTGCACTTGTATTTACATGGAAACGTGTGCATTGTGTGAATGTGCTGATTGAGGATGAGGATTGACAGTGTATGTAGAAAAACATGACAGATTTACAAATTCCTTGCGTGCATATGTATGTGCATCAGTTTAATTAAGTGTGTGTGTGTGTGTGTGTGTGTGTGGGTGGAGGTTTTGACTCTGCAGGCACGTGGCTGGTAATTAGTTCCTTCCACTGCTCTTGGCTGGCAGTCCAAACACAAGCCCAAACTCCAACATTTATATTATCCAGAGGCTAATTACTGAAATGACACAACATTTATAAGAGAGAAACTGTGTGGATCCACACAAACTACAAATCAATATATATTTTGTCTTTAATTGGAGCTGTGTGGGATTAACACAGTGTCAAAAAAGGTTTGGGAAAGGCAGAGGAAATAAAAAAATAATGATAGAGTAATAAATTTTTCAAACCACCATGTTTTAATTAAACCAACACACAGTAATCATCCATTAAAAAAATATTTTGTTTGTATTCAAACAGCTAAACCCTAGGGAACTTCTAAATTTTAGTTTAGACTCCAAAAAGCTTTCATACAGTGGGCTGAAACGTTCAGGGCCAAGGACAGTGACAGATCTGTATTGTACAGTACGTTTTATGACATCCTCAGGCGAACGCTGTCATCGTTTTCTCACCCTCATGTCATTAAAAATCCATGTAATTTTTTTCTCCTTCCATGGAACACAAAATAAGATGTTAGAAAAACATTCACACTGCTTTTTATATACAGTTAAAGTAAATGGGCAATGTGATATCAAGTTCTAAAAAGATAGTAGGATTTAGATGTTTTTAAATGTTTGTTTCCTAATTTTTGTTGTTTAGCAGCACCCATATATAAAAATGTTTTATAAAATATAAAGTTTTGGAATGACATGAGGATGAATAATAATTTTTCACAAAGTGAATGTTTATGTTTACATGCAGTCATTTTGACTAATGTTCTGTTTATATGAATGCTGCAGTCCAATTCAATATTTGTTTACACGTGTATTACATGTAAGATTTGCACGCTTATTTTTGTCCCTATTGATCAGATTATTTCAGGTCTACACCACACTATAAAAATAAATTGACATAACTTAAAAAATAAGGCAACTTATTGCATTCAATTTGTTAAAGGGACAGTTCACCCCAAAATGAAAATTAGCCCATGATTTACTCACCCTCAAGCCATCTTAGGTGTATATGACATTCTTCTTTCAGACGAATACAATCAGATTTATATAAAAAAAATGTCCTGGCTAACCCAAGCTATATATTTGCAGTGAATGGCAGCCAAAAAACTGAAGCCCAAAAAAGTCCATTCATTATAAAAGTGATCCACACGGCTCCAGGGGGTTAATAAAGTCCTTCTGAAGTGAATCGATGGGTTTTTGTAAGAAAAATATCCATATTTAACACGTTTTAAAGTAAAATATCTAGCTTCCGGCGGACTGCCTTCCGTATTCAACAAGCATAAATGGCACGACGCATGACGTTGGACGAAGGAAGCTGGATATTTTACTTCATAAAGTTTTAAATATGGATATTTTTCCTTACACAAACCCATTGATTCGCTTCAGAAGGCCTTTATTAACCCCCCGGAGCCGTATGGATTACTTTTATATTGAATGGATACACTTTTTGGGGCTTCAAATTTTGGGCTGCCATTCACTGCCATTATAATGCTTTGATTAGCCAGGACATTTTTTAATATAACTCTGATTTTATTCGTCTGGAAGAAGAACGTCATATACACCTAGGATGACTTGAGGGTGAGTAAATTATGAGATAATTAACATTTTTTGGGTGAACTAACCCTTTAAGTTAACTCAACTGATAACTGGGTCATTCCGCGTCAAATCAGTTGTAACGACAATGAACGATCAGGGAAGAAGGAGGCGGGAACCGGCGAACATTTAAAAACTTTAATCCAAAAATAAAACAAACCATAACGTCGGCGGCAGCCCCTCACGGCCGACTGCCGCCTACATACAAAACAAAACCAAACATAAACTCCAGGCCTGGTCCTCTCTCGTCTTGCCATGTCGTCGCTCCTCCTTTTATACTCCCGTCACTCCTCCATGAGGCGAAGCCGGTGTGGCGCACAGCTGACGCTCATTAACATTCGCCACCGGCCCGCTCTCACGGTCCCCCGCCTCGCCACATCAGTAATATACTATTTTGTAGAGGATTACTCAGTAAATATTCATCCTATTTAATACTTTGGATTTCTTCTTTATTCATGTATGTCTTTTTTATCAAAATCTAAATTATTGCCAAGGCAACTAAAGATATGTTTAATATTAAATAAGCTGCAAACCTCATTCTTTTAAAAAAAAAATTTTTCAAAGCCCACGATATAGACATTGATATACATGACATGATATAGACATTATTTGCCTCTTAAACCTAGAGGCAAATGTATTATCCTATTAGGTAAATATATTACATCCAATAGTTGCTATGAAATGCCCATATAAAGTACCTCAACACAATACGGTGATGATCAGCAAATGTTAATTCTGCAAGCAAAATGAACTCTGAACCATATGATAGCTAACAAACAGTGACAACAGCAGTAGAATAAATTAAGCCAATAAAATGCAAAGCAAAAAAAATAAATAAAATAAAATAAAAAATAGTTACCACATAGTTTTCTTCAAGCTGCAATACATGCTGGGAACTTTCACAATAATGTAATGTAAAATTGTTTGTTCAGATTACTCAGTTTGGAAAGTTGGACAGGCTTTGAACAGTAAGGCAAACAAAATAACTTTTGTTAGGAACATGTTTGGAGTATTCTTGTTCAGTTCACACAAAATAAGAAACTTACACCTCTTTGTTCAAGCTACATTTGTTTTACATTTGTTAGAAGAACTTTTTGCAGGTTGGTTTTTTAACAGTGCCTTTTAAATTAATTCAGATCAAGCTCATTCGGTTCAGTTGTGGTGATTGCATGAATGCTTTCATTCCGGTTGAGCCATCAATCCAATTACTAACTAATTATTTGGTTGCATGCAAATGTAGCTAGTTTAACACTTAGTAGATGTTTCAGCACCATGGACAGGGACTCTCAGCTGAGAGTTCAGATCTGTGCAGAAAACATGACTTATATGTGCTGGAATGAGAACTGTGAATAACGCCAGCAATCGTACATTTCAGCACAGATGACAAGTCTATGTCGCAGAATGTAAATAAGCAAAATTGCCAAATTTTCTCTACTGTATTCATCTTTTCTATTCCAAAGAGAGAGCGCAGAGAGCCAGTGTGCTCAGCTATCCTGACAATAGCAACTGCTAATGCGCCATTGTGACATGTTTTGGCTTACTATGTGAATAATGAGCTAATTACGTTTCCTCCATTGTGCATTGAGATAATCCTCTGTGAATAGGCGAAAATGATTGTGTTGTCATTTTCAAATTGTAAAGTAATGTTCAGCTAAACCAACTCCAGCAGTCTGAATTCCTCTTTTTGAGCGTCTGCCCCAGAGATCAGCCACTCCGGAGATCAGCAGCTCTGACAGCCTGTAGTGATCTCTGAGCACACTGTCTCCAACACTATCGGCTGGGGGACAGCATCTCAGTAAATGGAAAATAGTCTAGTGTACAGTGGTGTTCTCAGAGGCACAGTGCGTGTTTAACTGCCAGCGCGGCTGCGACAAGCTCGGCGTAAACCTTCTTTATGACACATCTCTTTGTGATGAGGCATCGCGGCATCGGTGTGGCTTACAACCGTGGCCTGGAACAGCCCTGAGGTTGGCTGTTTGTTTGTCTTATTAGCGCTTGGTGAATTAAATCAATCCTCCAGACCCGGTGTTGTCATCCAGGGGTCCATGGGCCTCTGGGGGGTGGGGTCATAGATAGATAGATAGATAGATAGATAGATAGATAGATAGATAGATAGATAGATAGATAGATAGATAGATAGATAGATAGATAGATAGATAGATAGATAGAGAGATAGAGAGATAGCTAGAGAGATAGAGAGATCTAAGTAATATTTATTTCTAAAAAAATGTAAGGCAGCGGGGTATTTGCAAATAGTGAAAATAATGATATATTCTATTTACACCATGTAAAAGTAGCAGTTCTTTGCAATGTGTAAATAGTAATTAGATGCTATTTATACTTTAAATACTTTTTTGACAGATACATACTATTTACACCTCAGCATTGTTGTAAATTAACAGGATGCTATAATAACATAGTGTAAATTATTATATTTATTAAGATTATTAAATGGATGCCGCCTTGATGAGACCCTCCCCACACACCTACCACTACCCAGCAAATACTCTTATTATTATTAAACATTTCACACTTTATTTTACACTTGTGCACTTTTTTATTGAAAGTAAATGCCTTTTCGGTGTGATATGTGATGGGAAAAGGGAGAAGAGCAAGCTCGGCAAAAGGCGGATTTGAACCCAGGTCGATTGCGTCAAAACCTTGTTCCATGAGCCTTTTGCTTTTTTGACTACACCACTGAAGATGTTGAAACATGCGCTTCTTTTTTTAATCTTGTGTGGCCCAACCAGGCACTGTTGGGCGGAGCTAGAGTAAATAGCGTTTGCCAACAAGTAGCGCTATTTGCTCTTGGTGTAAATAGACACTCAGTTTTTGGCATTACAAAGGTCAGCACTTTAGAAAAATAATTAAGACTATTAATAAATCTGGGGTGGGGTTCCCTGGTTCCCTGGGTCCGACAAAGTTGACAATCTCTCCTTTAGACCAACGGATGGCGGTTCCCTGAGTGTCCCCCGCCCCATCCCATTCAAGAGACGACATCTAAAGGCCTAATTACAGGACTGGCTCAGCCTGCAACTGAGCTGACCGTTTTTGGTCTCGCTTTTATTCTGCATCTCTGACACTGTCGTTCCCCAGGGCGCTCTTCCCAGAAAAAAATGCAAGGAGGGAAGCGCTTCTCTGGCTCTCTGGTCTCTGGCCCTGATTTGGAAAGGGGGATGGGTGATGTGAGAAATCGAGTGCCCAGCTTCATATCGCTGACAGCTCATTACCACGGAAACAGCACTGTCCTGACATCAGCACTCCAGCCTCATCTCTGGAAGAAAAATAGAGAGAATGAAAGTGGTAGGGTAGTTTTATTCTCTCCAACTCCCTCTCTCTCCAATTAAGATATTAAACCAAAGAGTAAAGGCATCTGAGCTGGATTAGTCTGTGGCTTTTTTTTCACTGGATAATCAAACACTGGAACTCTAATAACAGAGAGAGAGAGAGAGGGAATGAGAGAGATGGGGTAGTGGCTTTGCTGGAATTGCATCATAACTACATAACAGGTGAATGTTGCCTGTTAGTGCCATGCAGCAGAACATCATTAAAACTTGTGTGCACAAATGTAATTGCATCAGGAAAGCAAGTCTAAAACAATTCGTCATTTTCACCGTGGATATTGTAGGAAGCCTGGCTCACAGTATGTGAAATAAGCACATTAACGTTACTTGTAAAGTCTCTAATTAATAAATGAATTAATTAAGTGATGGATTAAATAACTTGTGATTTCCTGGCATGCACTTAAGTGCTTAAAGTGAGTGTTTCAGTTGCCACTGTCCCACAGAGTGAATCTGGTAATTAATGGTCTCTCAGCAGGGAGCGCTGAGCATGGCAGATGGCATGGGTTACTCGGAGTGAAAGCAACACTGCTGAGCTCGCATCCGAAATGACGGCGGAGTGATGAGATCTCGCTTTGAACATGAATCAGCGTTTTTGATTAGGCCCCCGTGATAAGAGCGACGCTATGACTGTCTCGTTTCTTAATCGATGAACCGCATGTTTTTAATTTTAGGAGCTGCTTTTGAGCCAGGACATTTACGTATATTTAATAATAAAACTTACAGATGTGAGAGAACGTGAGAGAATATGTCTAATTATAAAACCTGTGATATATATATGCCATCCTAAACCTTTGTGTAAAGGATAATATATATATATATATATATATATATATATATATATATATATATATATATATATATATATATATATATATATATATATACACACACACACATATACACAAACCCAATTCCAAAAAAGTTGGGACACTGCACAGATTGTGAACAAAAACAGAATGCAATGATGTGGAAGTTTCAAATTTCACTATTTTTATTCAGAATACAACATAGATGACATATCAAATGTTTAAACTGAGAAAATTTATAATTTTTAGCGGAAAATTAGTTGATGTTAAATTTCATGGCCTCAACACATCTCAAAAAAGTTGGGACAAGGCCATGTTTCCCACTGTGTGGCATCCCCTCTTCTTTTTATAACAGTCTGCAAACTGGGGACTGGGGACTGAGGAGACAAGTTGCTCAAGTTTAGGAATAGGAATGTTGTCCCATTCTTGTCTAATACAGGCTTCTAGTTGCTCAACTGTCTTAGGTCTTCTTTGTCGCATCTTCCTCTTTATGATGCGCCAAATGTTTTCTATGGGTGAAAGATCTGGACTGCAGGCTGGCCATTTCAGTACCCGGATCCTCCTTCTACACAGCCATGATGTTGTAATTGATGCAGTATGTGGTCTGGCATTGTCATGTTGGAAAATGCAAGGTCTTCCCTGAAAGAGACGACGTCTGGATGGGAGCGTATGTTGTTCTAGAACTTGGATATACCTTTCAGCATTGATGGTGCCTTTCCAGATGTGTAAGCTGCCAATGCCACACACACTCATACAACCCCATACCATCAGAGATGCAGGCTTCTGAACTGAGCGCTGAGAACAACTTGGGTTGTCCTTGTTCTCTTTAGTCCGGATGACATGGCGCTCCAGTTTTCCAAAAAGAACTTCAAATTTTGATTCGTCTGACCACAGAACAGTTTTCCACTTTTCCACAGTCCATTTTAAATGAGCCTTGGCGCAGAGAAAACGCCTGCGCTTCTGGATCATGTTTAGATATGGCTTCTTTTTTGACCTATAGAGTTTTAGCCGGCAACAGCGAATGGCACGGTGGATTGTGTTCACAGACAATGTTTTATTTTATTTGTGGAAGTATTCCTGAGCCCACGTTGTGATTTCCATTACAGTAGCATCCAGTATGGTTTTCCGGCTTTGACCCTTACGCACAGAGATTGTTCCAGATTCTCTGAATCTTTGGATGATATTATGCACTGTAGATGATGATAACTTCAAACTCTTTGCAGTTTTTCTCTGAGAAACTCCTTTCTGATATTGCTCCACTATTTTTGGCCACAGCATTGGGGGAATTGGTGATCCTCTGCCCATCTTGACTTCTGAGAGACACTGCCACTCTGAGAGGCTCTTTTTATACCCAATCATGTTGCCAATTGACCTAATAAGTTGCAAATTGGTCCTCCAGCTGTTCCTTATAAGTACATTAACTTTTCCGGCTTCTTATTGCTACCTGTCCCAACTTTTTTGGAAGGTGTAGCTCTCATGAAATCCAAAATGAGCCAATATTTGGCATGACATTTCAAAATGTCTCACTTTCAACATTTGATATGTTATCTATATTCTATTGTGAATAAAATATAAGTTTATGAGATTTGTAAAT
Organism: Paracanthobrama guichenoti; assembly: GCA_018749465.1. Lineage (NCBI taxonomy): Eukaryota > Metazoa > Chordata > Actinopteri > Cypriniformes > Gobionidae > Paracanthobrama > Paracanthobrama guichenoti. Next base: position 20,458,482 of record CM031952.1, on the reverse strand, counting down.
TATTGCATTCCTTTTTTATTCACAATTTGTACAGTGTCCCAGCTTTTTTGAATCGGGTTTGTATATATATATATATATATATATATATATATATATATATATATATATATATATATATATATATATATATATATATATATATATTGTATATACGTGTATACATATATACGTGTGTGTTATTAATTATTACCCCACAAGAGCTTCAGTTTTGGAGATGCTCTGACCCTGTCGCCTAGCCATCACAATTTGGCCCTTGTCAAACTCGCTCAAATCCTTACGCTTGCCCATTTTTCCTGCTTCTAACACATCAACTTTGAGGACAAAATGTTCACTTGCTACCTAATATATCCCACTACATATATATATATATATATATATATATATATATATATATATATATATATATATATATATATATATATATATATATATATATATATATATATATATATATAGTTTTAGGACTCCATATTAATACAAATAATAAAAAAATTAATGTCAGAGAATATCTTTAAAAACAATATCTGTGAAATATGTAGCATGCTAAACCTCAGTTCTCCGGAGTCATATCACAGAAACATCCTGACAAGTTTTACATTTCTGAACTGACATTGCCATGGTAACTAAACAGATAAGATAGGAGTTATATGGATTTGTGAACTAATTTCTTTTTGTTTTGTTTAGTCCCTACAACGAGGGGATTTAACATATTATCCTTCCACTTATCTGACAGTCAGTTACTAAAACTATGGATTTAATCACCTTGAATGGAACTAAAAATCAAAAACAAGTGTTGGGTCTCAAAATATATGTTAATTTCAAAATCAACCTTTTGTCATAGACGTCGTACATCAGGAACATTGCAGTGGATGGTAACAAACAGGTGTTTTGAAAAGTGCTGCGATGCTATTATGTATTTTGGGAGGACATAAAACCAAAAATGGCCTTTTATCCTGGGTGGCTTTTAGCTACGTTGCTCCCCGTGTTTGGATTAGTGATTTCACGAATGGTTTCAAAAGTTTCCACCAAGTTGACTGTACAAATCACTGTCATTTTGTTCCATTATGTAAATGAGCTGTCAGTTTGCAGCATTATGTGATGATCTTCACGCTGGAAAGCGTTTGCATGGATCGCTGTTCAGACACTGACACTGTCGTTTAGTTTCCACATGGTGATATTCAAGCATCTTGCCCTGTAGTGCACGTCTAGAGTTTAAATCCAGTAATATCACTTTAATGAACTTCTAAAACTGCATCTCATTGGCATGAAAGCCTCAGATGCCGAGAAGACGCGTCTGAGAGGAAAGTGAAGAGGCAAAACATCTGCGCTCCAATTTTTAATTAGACTTGGCTCCCGCTCATCCGTTTCTTGTTGAGCCAGTGCCGGCTTTCTGGCCCCAATGACCAAATGATGGGCTTCTTGCAGACCCAAATGAGAATTTAGATCACCAAAGCAGGCCAATGGATCAAGAAAACCTTTGTGAGTGCTTTTTAGTGTGAATAAGCATGATTGCTGCCTTTTGCATGTGTAGTAATTACTGTTTGTATGGAACTTAACTACATTCTTCAGTAGTGTAGCTGTTCTCAAAACAGTATAGCTATTCCAGTAGCAAGATTTATCAGAAATATCAGGGTGATATAACTATGGAATCCTGTTTCCGCCACAGTTGACTAAAAAAATCTGATTCTGTAAGTCGTCATAATGAGAAACTTTTTCATAGCATCTCATTAGCACTGCATTATATTGAGCAGATTTCTTATAATAATGACTTAGCATATCATAATGAGAAACCTTCTCATAATTATATCATTATATCATAAATTTAGGGGAAAATTTAATAATTATCACTTCATATCTCATAATGATGAGAAACTTTCTCATAATAATGACTTAACATCTTATAATAATGAGAACATTTCTCATAATAGTGACAGTTTTATTATTAAGATATTCTATATAATTATTATTATTATTACTTTTGCATAAAAAAATATTTCAGCAAAACTGCTCAACTGCTTATTAATTATTTGATTAACTCTTGTCTATCAAATCAAAGTTATGGTTCTGGTTATAAAATATTATGTGAAACTATTAATTCAAAAGTCACATTCCACAAGTTTACATGCTTTTTTTTGTTTTGTTTTTTTAGATTTATTAGAGTTAGAAATTACATTTTTATGCTGCATAATATTTGGTTAATTAATATTACTGGTCATCGCTGTTTGATTCCATTATAAACATTTTTTGGGGAGGGTGCACAGCAGTATATGAGCGGGAGATGGACGTCCCCTTCGGGAGATAGACGTCCCCTTCAGTGCATATGCTCCCTTTTTTGCACCCTTGGTTCTGGGTTAAATACATGTTAAGCTCTGCCGACAGCATCTGTGCCATTCCGCCGATTATCACAGAAAATTATTTTGATTCCCACAGTTTGTGAAAAAAAAAGAAAGTCTTTGTTTGTTTGTTTTGCAAACTGAGGGACGTTTCGAACTTTTTCTGTAACCACATGCCACAGCTATCACAACTTTTAATCTGTTTTGGATTTAACTATATAATTTTGAAAACTTCATCTTGTTAGCTAATTTCCAGCAGAAAAAAAAGATAAAATTGTGGTTTAAGCATTCATCCAATTACAGCACATATATCCTGTATTTGCTCACTTAGAAACAAGAGTGCAATTTGCTTTAATTAAAGCTAATTTGTTCACCGCATTAGTAAACATATCCATCAACCTTGCACTCTAAGCAATGTCTGTTGAGAGAACAGGATACGGTTTTCTTGCATTTTGCAGATCAGACTGTGCAGTCCATAGCTGTCTGTCATGAAATATGAAAGTCTGAGCTGCTAAAAGACACTGAAACCGAAATATTACAAATCCTGATGTATCCAAAGACCACGGAGCGGGAAAATCACAAATCCAGAGGTTCTCTGAGACTAGAGGGCTGTCAGAGTGATTACTGCCCGAGGCGGCGCTCATCCCCGCAAAGAACAAAGTCTGAGACTGACAATAGTTCCATGGTCGTGTGCGATAAAAATAGCCAGATTACAGTTCCCGCTCCCTGTCCGTAAGAGGCAATAACTGTGAGCATTATGGGGGATATTTTGTTACGAAAAGACACCACGGCTCAGTAATCTTTAGCTTTGTGGTGAATACAAGCATTTGGCTGCCTTGTGACAAGCCCTTGAAAATCTGAATAGGCGAGATGGAAACAATTCAGGATGAACTTCCTCAGCCGTAAGAGTGACTGAAAGGAAGATGGTGTGGTAATGGTGAAAGATGGTTAATGAAACAGGCTTCCTGCGGTTCTTCTCACAAGAAGTGTGAACGACACCCCCGTCGCACTACTTACAAACGTGCAATCTGCACCCATGTGGCTGATTAGATTTCTAGGCGGAATAGAAACGCTGCTGCAGTTGCTATTTGTGTACATATGTATATGTTTATGTGCACATTGTGCATCAACAATGACAGTCACAGTTGAAAAATGAGATTGTTATTTCTCTCCTTTCGATTTCTTTTGCAACTCTTCCTTTTTCTCAGGGCGAGCCCGCGAGTCAGGGCCGCAGATGGGGCGAGCATGTCCACGGTCCCGGCGCTTTCAGTCTAGACCCCGTCAGGAGACAAAAAAACATGGACTCTTTGTCTGCATTTAATGAGAAACTGCAAGCCCAGAGGGCAGATGTAGAGGAGTCCATCCGAGCAGAACATTCTTTTCTGTCTTTCTCTCAGCTTCGATCTGTGGGAGACCTGAGCCACACAGAGAGGAACGTCTGCCATCTTCTTCTGTTTGATAATGCATCTCCTTAAATATCATCATCATCGCCAACCACTTGCCGCGACACTCAACAAGCTCAGCTACTTATATGTGTGTGAAATAATAGCTTGTAAATAATCATGATTTTACCGGACTTCTGTGAGGCTTTTAGAGACTTCTAAACTAGATCATATTGGTTGAACTTTTGAAATTGAGTTCTAAAAGCTAAGATCTTACATAAAACGCATCTTCAGGTTGTTTTACACAACGTTATTTGATCAAACGGCATAATGCCATTCCTCGTGTCTTTTACCTCACTGAGGCACGGAGCAAATTGCGTTAAGGAGAATTACAATGAAATTAAATCGGATTCTCTTCCTCAGCTAATGCTGCAAGCTTCCCATCGCCAATACCTCAATGACAATTTACCTTCCCGGCTGGCTGAATTCTGATGAGTAGACTAAACCTGAACATTTTTAGACATGACTGACTACATCCAGTGGCAATAATTGGAGAGATACTTTACAGTTTGTTTGACTATTTAATTACGGGGGGATTCAGATCACGCATATCTTAAAAGCAAGTGAACCATGCCAAAATCACATACACACATCTGCCAAACCACATGCTCTATTAAACCAGTATTGAGTTACTATAATGATCCTGTGGGCTTAGGAAGTGAGTTGAAAGAACAATCAACTAATTTGACCTATAGGCAGAGGGTCTTGTTTTGACAGTTCTCTCTGAGCTCAAGAAGGGAACGAAATGGAATAAAATCAGTCATTCCCAGACAGTGGTGACACAACCGAACTATATGAGAACCTCACTAAAGTACTTTCTTTGCAGTTAGTTCCAATAAAAACTGAGCGGGTTTGTTTATGAAAGTTTAATGTTGTGGAGTCTTTGTTTCCAGTCATTCTTAAACAAAAAAAGCATTAAAAATGCATTCATGCAACAGTGATACATTATTTTTACACGAGCACAGTGGCTTTCCTCAATGTAGACTGGGTTTTTCCATTCTTCTCTTTTCTTATTCCTTTTTATTTGCAGAGACAGAGCTGCAGTAAACATCTTTCTATCCTCACAGCCACCCAGGCACTTTCTGAAGAGGGCTCGCATTACCTGACAGCCTGTTATGTCAGTGCCAGCCAGCCAATTTCATAAACATATGCACCAATTAAGAAATCCATTAATATCCATCATGTCCTGTCATAAATCATACAGCTCTGCAGCGGGCCTGACTATGTAATTATTGTTGAGCAAAAAGCGGAAGTCCTTGATTAGGTTGACTCATTATTTCTCTCCAAATGATTCAACTCGGCCTCGAAATAATGGAAAAGTAAAATGAAGCAACTCCGCTTCACTGTGTTTATAATTGCACATTTGGGCTCTTTGAAAATGTCGGCCGGGTGGGATGCCAGTTTCCCTGTGGGCTGATGAATTCAACCGGTACTATTACCCCTAGAGCATTCTCTCATCCTCCTGGGCGACCTCATATCTACAAACCAGAGGAAAGAATCGGATCATTATTTAAACAAGCGGAGATATTTGCACCGAAGCATCTGCCAGGAACATAAAAGTAAATGTAAATGTAAAGTCTAAACTGAGGATTAGCGATACGTCCAATTTGTAACTAATTACAGATGGGAAGTCTTAGCTGAGCCACGGGAGGGAAAATTTGAGAGAGCGATTCAAAGAAACTGAATTAAAGGAATATTCCCTGTTCAGTACAAGTTAAGCTCAATTGAGAGCATTTGTGGTGTAATGTTACTTAAAACGATAACAAAAAAATGGACTTTGAAAAATGACATTTTGACTTTAGTCTTTAAAAGCCAAAATGTGAAGCTTATAATTTTATAAGAGCACTTAAATTAATTATTCTGTCAACACTTGTGTATTATTTGAGCTATAAAGTCATTTTAGGGTTTTAGGCATTTTGTTGTTGTAACGGAGGCAAGCTAGTTAGAGTTGTGCGTGTAAACCTCACTCCCCTGGCCTCAAGAGGTGCGTTAGTGACTAATTAACTTATTTAACTAATTAAGTGACTAGATTAAAATATAACCAGCCCTAATCGACCCGCTCAGATGTGTCCTTGTTAGTGCACCAGCCTCCCATGCTGGAGATGCTGAGTTGTGTGAGTAAACCTCACTCCCCTGGCCTCAAGAGGAGCGCTAGAGAGGAGCGCTGCTGTCTTTAGCATCCTTATTAGCACCCATCCTTATTAGCATCCTTATTACTCATCCTTATTAGGTGAGTGTCACGGAGGCAAGCTAGTAAGAGCTGTGTGAGTAAACCTCACTCCCCTGGCCTCAAGAGGAGCGTTTATTAGCACCCATCTCCGATGCCGGAGACGCTGGTTCAAATCCTGCTCTGAGTGGGTTGAGTAGGACCAGTTATATTTGGTGCCGTGACCCAGATGGGAGTGAGGTTTGGGAGATGCAGGTTCGAATCCCACTCTGAGTGGGTCGAGTAGGACTGTGACCCGGATGGGAGGTTTGGGGGTGGTGAATTTAAGCTAGTAAGATCTGTGTGAGTAAACCTCACTCCCCTGAAAAAGCCCCAAAACCCTAAAAACCACACAAATCATGCTGACACTTATTGTTTACAACCTGTGGCTGTACTGTTGAAACTGAGTGTTTTAATGTTTATGGATTGGCCCCATTAACTTCCATTGCAAGTGCTTCACTGTAACCCAGATTTTTGCTTTTTTTGTTTTAAAGAAGAGACACAAGTAGAAAAACATTTTTTTGTGGCAGTCAACATTATACCACAAGCACTGTCGATTGAGTTTAACTTATTTGAACCCAGAATTCTGTGTTTACTACAAGAATATAATATTTTCTTACATCAAATTGTGAATCAGGTGTCTTTCTATTATAATTCTGCCTTACTGAGTTCCAGCGCACTCGCTAAACGTGGCTTAACTGCGAGACTAAGGATTGCTTGTTATTGCTGTCAGTTGTATATCTTTAACCCTATTGATCTTTCGGTGCAGCAATTTCTCTTAATTATGAAAATAACCCGATTTACAGTGGCTGCATATACGAGATTAAAAATATCCTTCAACCTGAATGCAACACGCCAGACTCTCAGTTATGTAGACTAGTTGGCGGACGGCCAGAGCTGACTAATGCCTCCATGCTAGAGGGGGTTGGAAAATAATCAATACCACCCAATAACCAGTTCTTCCTTCAGGATAGCAAAGAATACGTAAGGCTCTGAGAGCAAACCCTATTAAAAACGACACCGTAAAGGCATACATTATTTAAGTATTCCCTTTTCATGAAGCTAAACCTAAACAATTATTAATTATGAATCCGTTTCAAGTCCGGTCGTTTTGATTTTTGCCAAAGGGCATATATGCAAGTAAATGGCTTAATGGTAATAATACTGAGTTGCTGTATGTTCTGATTGTTGGTTTAGAATGCAGCGATGCACTGGGTCAATGAAGGTACTCTGAATGCAGGGAGGTGATCCACTCCGCACAGATCAAAGTTAATGGGGGTTCGCCATCGCGGCCGGGCCACATTAGTGGAGGCTCTCACGCTGTATCGATTAGAGCCCAGGGAAAAAGTTTGGCCATTATGTGAAAGCGGTGACGGGATGGACCAGCTCTCTGGGAGATCAATGATGTGCCCACAGCAGTAATCACCAGGCAGCTGATGATGTTTTCATTGGCCTAGCAAGTACTGGGAGAATGTGTTTGTAGTTTCTGTTGTCTGTGTTGTGTTAGCAGACTGAGTGGCTCGTGGTGGACTGGGAACAGAATTAGGGTGTAAAGTCAACAATCATTTCAAACATTATACACAAGCAATTGTGCCTCAGAGCGCTAGATTCTTCCTAATGCACTCAGAGAAGGTGCAGTGCTAATTTTTTGTCTTCTTTTTTTTGAAGACGCTGTCTAAACAACAAATAGGCCCTTTGTTTTCTGTGTGAACAACACACCAGGGGTCTGATGGAGCTTAGCGTTTTACATGCAGCAAAATGAAAACCATTAAAAAGAAAATGCTTTTTTACCTTCAAGACATAGTACTGTAGTTTTAAAAGCCGAGAAGTGTTTAACACATTTGTTTTGACAGCGCTCTGGTATATTTCGTTTCATTGCTGAACTGATTAAATATTAGGTCTTCCGGCATTTCTTTGCAGCTGCTCTTCTGTACAGCATATGACATGTTAGCATGTGTCTCAAATCCCAGTGTACTACCTACCTAGATGCTTTTTGGGCATTATATTCAGACTAATTATGCTTCTTTCTAATATACTTAATTTTGTTTGAGGTTTTATTCAACACACTAAGCCAAGATAATTATGATCGGTAGCCTACTGACATGTATTGATGGATCTAAATTACTCAGTGTTAGCTTAGCCACATGCTACTCAGATAACAATAAGGTGTCGGACCAGACGGACCAGATCCGGCCCATATCTGGTACACGTTGAATCCACATGTACCAGATGTGGCCTGGATCTGGGCCGACACTATGTTGCTGTCTGGGTAATGTTAGAATTAAATAATAAACAGCAGCATGCTCACAACCAATTTTCCTTCAATAATATGACACACTTTATTACCAAAAGTTTTGGGATGCCTGCCTTTACATGCACATGAACTTTAATGACATCCCATTCTTAATCCATAGGGTTTAATATGGAGTTGGCCCACCCTTTGCAGCTATAACAGCTTCAACTCTTCTGAAGGCTTTCCACAAGGTTTAGGAGTGTGTTTATGGGAATTTTTGACCATTAGCAACCACTGATGTTAGATGAGAAGGCCTGGCTCGCAGTCTCCGCTCTAATTCTCCACTGCTCTAGAGTCCAGTGGCAGCGTGTTTTACACCACTGCATCTGACACTTTGCATTGCACTTGGTGATGTAAGGCTTGGATGCAGCTGCTCAACCATGGAAACCCATTCCATGAAGCTCTCTACACTCTGTTCTTGAGCTAATCTGAAGGCCACACAAAGTTTGAAGGTCTGTAGCTATTGACTCTGCAGAAAGTTGGCGACTTCTGCACACCGTGCACCTCAGCCCTGAACCCTCTCTGTAATTTTACGTGGCCTACCACTTCGTGGTTGAGTTGCTGTTGTTCCTAATTGCTTCCACTTTGTTATAATTCCACTAACAGTTGACTGTAGAATATTTAGTAGTGAGGAAATTTCACAAATGGACTAATCCAAAGAAGCAACCTATCACGGTACCATACTTGAATTCACTGAGCTCCTGAGAGCGACCCATTCTTTCACAAATGTTTGTAGAAGCATCTGCATGCCTAGGTGCTTGATTTTATACACCTTTGGCCATGGAGATGATTGGAACACCTGAATTCAATGATTTGGAGGGGTGTACCAATACTTTTGGCAATATAGTGTATTTCAGAGTAAATCAGGATTTTCAAAAAAAAACTAAAAATGTTTTAGCTTAGCTATGTGTTAACGCTAGAAATTAAACACCTATTTTCTTAAACATTGTCCATATAAAAACTAAATTTTATCCATACTCTCTGAAATATCCAATATCGCAATATACGTCTCACGATTCCCTCTTAACACGATCAACATTTCTTTTCCATTGAGAGCGGAAGTGACCCTTTCTATTTGAAAAGCAATTTGCCATTGTCCGCACCTCAGGGACACACATCCGTGCCTTTGCACCAGTCGAGAGCTGTGACCTCCGTGATCTTTCTACAGACTGATTTTAACCTTCGCTCCAAAGAAGAAATCTCCTCCACGCTCCCATTTGGCTTCAATCACAAGAAGCCTGATTCAGAGCACCGGCGTAGACATGCTGAGAGATGTGGGGTGTTTTATACTGCTGAGAATGTAAGAGGATAGTGAGAAAGAGTTCATTTTTCAAAGTGCTGAGAGGCATGTGATGGTCCCTCAGCCATTGTCTTGGTGTCAGGGCAGATGAATGGGACAATATGGGAGGAGAATAGCTTGAGACTGAAAAACCGAAGACAACACGGGGAGCAGTGCAGAGAATGAAAGCAACTAGACAACAGCATTAAAAAGCGCTACCTCCCTTTTCCTCTCAAGCTCTCAGTGTCATATCATATGCAATTCATCATTCCACACGCCCCTCGTGGGAAGAGCCATTCCTTTTTAAGGTAGCACTCCGAATCGCTTCTCATAAAATTGCGATACGCCTTCTCATTACGTGCTTTAAAGTTTCACATTTATTCCTGGAAAAACGCCTGACAGCCGTTCGAGATTAGAACATACGTGATATTTCCGAGGAATGAATGCTTTGACAGCTTTCAGGGGAAAGTGAGAAACTAAACACAAATATGTCAACTTATTGAGTGCTCTTTCTGTAAAGGACAGCCCACCGATCTGTCATTGCATTCTTTTAAAGGGATTCAATGATTTTGGGGTCAATAGAACGCTGTTAGCGGCTTGTCTGTCAGAGCTGTCTGCTTGTAAGGGAGTCGAGCGAAAATGTCAACTGATGTATCTTCATATCTCTCTGCCTGCCGTTTCCTGATGGCCGTGCATAGTCGGGCAGACTGTGTGATGTGCGCTGCGTAATTCCCTCAAATAATTCATAAGAAGACTTGAAATTTTACTACAGTAGAATATCCTCCCATGTATCACCAGGCGTGCAGTCGAATAATGCTTTGTGAAGAAAGTCTACGTTCATCCCACATTCAGGATCAGGCAAAATATGACCACGATGAGAAATGCCACCAAGATGGTGAAATATTTCATGGCATTACCACTGTGAAATGTCACAGGCCGCTGGCTAAAGCTGTGCGTGTCCTCAAGGGCTGCGCCTTTTCGCATTGAGCTTTGTAACTGATTGAATAAATATTCATTATGAAAATTGGATATAAAAAATGCTTATATTGTGAAATATTGCCCAGATCTATTCTCTGAGAGCTTTCGAGCCAGAGTATTTATCTAGCCAACTGAAGCAATATTACCATAATTGGTTTGAGACCAAATGACAAGACATTGTGGTGGGAGTCAGCTTCAAGCTAAGTAATTTCAACAATATGAACCGATTTTCTGTGCAATTCGCCTTGAAATATCAATGGAGAAACATCAAAGTGCATTTCATCAGTGCTAAATGAAGGTACTGTGGTTTGATACAACATCCCTTAAGGGTCATTTATGAGCTATTTTGAATTGATAAATGAAAATGAAGGAAATCACGAGGATGAGTGCCTTAAGATATTAAAAAAATAATACTGACACTTTCAGATCTGTCAAGATTACTTCAAACATGATGAGAAAAAGCAGCAAGACTCTTAGAGAGGGGTATTCTATAGAGATTTTCATATTTTCATATCCTGCTATGTGAATGCTAACATAGATTTTTGAAAGCGAATTAGCATGTATTCATGGCTACGGTCCACTGTACGTATGTTAAGCTTGTTTGTCCATAATCCTCCACACACTCTTTAAGTTTTTCGAGCTGACATCCTTAATATATTCACTTTTATGCTTTGAAGTGTGAAAACGCCTTGATCATATACAGTTATTGTGCAATGCTGCGTATTTAAGCACGGGATGGTGGTGGAACAAGGATGTGCTATTTATCTTTTTTCCCCTTTGTGTTTGCGGATAAGCAATTAAAATAAGTGGGTCACCCGTTGTTGAAAGAGCACTTGAACCCAAAGGCATAGAGGTTTCGTATCTGATTTTAACACTGATGTCTTTTAGTTCCTGAGGTCTTTCTGCTTGGAGAGATGGAGAATGAGAGAGATATTATACTTATGACAGCCCAGAAGGCCTTATTTACCTACAGTCTAATCTGCACATATAATGCGATTTTATCACTGGCATGTTCTGCACCTCTGAGAATACGAGGAGCCGCTCTCTGCAATTTGCTTACCCTAAGCGGGAACCAGCGCAACAGCAACAGGCTCCAGCCATCGTGATCGACAGGCAACGGGACCTGTAAAATATCCCCAGGCCAGTGCGTCTCACCCCCATCCATCCACAGAACTGTCAGTGATATTGAGAGACTGTCAGACTCCTTCTCAAGTACGTCCAAATCAACAGTAAATATTAGTCCTGTAGGGCCTCTGGGAGCTCAGTTACATCCCCTTTATTAACCTTGCAGCCTGGCTGTTTGATGTTAAATAATTACTCTGGCAGCTCTCGGGGGAAAACGCGGCACAGGGCTCTTTCCGTCCCTTAGCCGTGTCGCTGCTCTAGGGCAATGGAAATAAGAGTGTCCATGATAAAGAAAGAAAGCTAGAAACTAAAAACATCTAGTTTAAAACATGTCCCAGGTTCTTACAAATGTACTCCTTGTATTCATGTTGGTTTTCAAAAACTTTCATACCATTCTCAAGAATAGTTTAAAATTTAATGTCTAAAAATGTCATGTGGTTTAACCATCAAGTAAGAAGTAATAGTCCATTATAATGTCAGCACAATTATCAAAAATGCTGGCGGTGGCTGGCAACTTAAATAAAAAAAACTGGCAGGGAAAGAGTTAATTCAGAACAAAATGATCATTTTAGAAAAGGGTAATTCATGCCTTTGTATGTATCAATAGTGGGGCTGTTAAAATTAGTGTGTTAACGCATGTGATTCATTTTTTTCAGTTTAACAGTTAAAAATATTTAACTCACTTAGCGCAGCATCAGTTTTTTCCTGTCATCCTTTGGCTGCGCTACAGTACATGATCACGCTATCATTCATTCAAGTGTTATTAAGCACGATAAAATGCGAAAATAAGAACTTAAATCTGTACTGGTGCGCTGTCTGAGAATCTCATGCGCACAGAATGATGCTTCAGATCGCGTGGCCGCATTAAGTTCTCTTTCGCGCTTGAACAGACAACTGCCAAAATATCCGCTTTGTCAAGTATCCTCGATCGAGAGAGAAATCACTCACTGCTCTTGACTGATCTTTTATAGCTTTAATAAGGACTAATCTATATTTAAAGGTGGGGTAAATGCTTTCTGGTAACCAATGTCGATATTTCAAATAAGCAAAATAAACACTCCCCTACCCCAAAAGGGTCTCGCCACTATTTTGATAGCTCCGCCCCACACATACGTACACAACGCAGGCAACGACTATGGCGGAATCTGCTGTGCCAGCCGGCCGAGGGTATGATGCCATCAATAAGTGAAAGCAATGTGTGTTACTATGGTAATCCAGGTCGAATGAATGAAAAAGTCATCCCTTCCATCCCAAAAACACAAACACAGTTCTCATGAACAACTCGATAGCATGAGCACAACAGTCCAACTAATGAATATATTACAACGAATATATTACAATATTTAAATATATTACAAAAGATTAGAGGGTTATATCGATCACGAAAAGAGGAACCAAAGGAAACAAACATATATTGGGAGTTTATTATCTTACTTTTTCGGACACACTGCGAGCTGATGCTTGAAGCAGACGGTGGTTTATAGGATGTGGAAATGAATGGGTCTTTATCATAGCTGAAGTAAATGACGATACGGTTGCAAATGGACAAACAAGCGAACATGACACACAAGCATATTCAAGCAAAAGCTAGCATATATTAATTCTGTGAAACAAAACAAAAGCAATGTTACTCGCCTATCGAGAAGAAATAAAGCAACCCGACTGCAGACCTTCCCGCTCCTCGAGTTCTCTCCAGCGCTGGAAAACTGATACTTCTTGCCTGATCGTAAGCCTTCTTTTGTTCCATAGATATTTTCCACATTTGTTTTTTATCTGCCATCTCTCTCTTTCTGTCGTCGCTCGCTAATGTCCGTCCTTTGTCATGTCTTTTAAATAATGACGTGCACTGAGCGCTCTCTTCTCACCATCATTAGTAGACACGCCCCTTACTGCTGATTGGCTACAAGTTTGTTTTGGTACTCGACCCGAGACACACTTCTAAAGCATTTTTGAAATAACACTTAGCCCACCTTTAATTTATAATTTATGCAAAAAGTGTTTGATAACTAATTTCTGTATATTTCCTTTCTGTTAGATCAAATATTTAAAATATACTGTCTTCATGTTGTTTCTACATCAGTTTGGAGATTGAAATTATTACAACATAAAAATGTATTAAAAACACATTAATCATGATTAATTACAGAAAAAAATCTGTGATTAATTAGTTAAATTTTTTAATCGATTGACAGCACTAATAAATAGCAGTTTGTATGTTTGTTTTTTTTTTTTTTTTTTTGGATATGTAGGCAAAAGAATAAGCGTTATGTCTGCATTAAAATAATGCATTTTGGCTACACTTGGATTTGTAAGTTCAGAACAAGGTTTTTTTGGGGTTGGGGGGTATTACAGTATCACAGATCTAATTATGGGGTGAGGGGGTGTAAATAAGGCAGCTGAGACATACAATTCTCGCAATCATTTGCACTACAGTGGATGAATTATTTATGATGCTTGTTATTTGTGGCCTTACGCAGCTGGGCTGCGGAAACGCAGGCCTGTCATGTTGACATCAAAACTCACACTGTTCTCTACTGTGCAGCAAACATGACTCTTGTACACATAACACCCCCCACAAACCCCCCTCGACAAAGCACAGTCTGGAGTCCGAGCAGCAATCTCACTCTTATTCAAACAAACAGGGGCTTACTCTAATCCTTGCTTCCTGTCTCCCCAGCTTGTTTCCAAGGAAACGTGTCAGAAGAGACAAGAGCACTGCTGACTGCCTCCACGGGGCCAGTTCCCCTCCTTTGCCCAAGTTCGTCTGACTTTTGGTCACATGACACCTGTTCCCATGACTACCAGGTTGAGGACAGCCCGAGAGCACGCGAATGAGGGGAGCTCCACACGTTCTGCTGAAAATAAGGATGGGGGATTGAGATCAGCCTCGCTCCCTGAAGTCCCTCAATATTACACGCCGCTTAACTGCACCGGCAGCCAGTCGGATCTCAGGTGCCTTTGTCAAATGAAAAAAACATATCATATTTCAGACAATCCAGAAATCACTCAACGGTGCGAAGGATCCGAAGCACCTTCAAATGAGCATCCTCTCCAAAACAATAATAGCATGTATTGGAAAGAAAATGTAATAAGGGGCTCATCATCAAATACTTGGGCACACATTTTCTTGCTTTACTGTTGCAGTTGTGTTGCTATGGGAACATGATTCAAAATGACAGCATTTGAATAAAGGTTTTGATGTTAATTTGGAGGAAAATCACTTGGCTGAACCTGTCCAGGGAGAGATGCGATGCGTTCCACTTCCTCACCTCTTCATTTCTTCACCAGGTTAATCATTTGTGATTGTACGCTCGAGAGCGTAAATGTCTCCGTTACAGTCCTAAAATATGAGCAGCTGCCGACAATTATCATCAGATTTAATTCACATGAATGGAATAAGACTCTAAGCACGGACTTTAATGTGTTATCTTGCAGAACAGTGCCTGACTTCTTGGCTACGGTGGGCATAGAAGAGAGCCTAAGGTTAAAGAAGCAGATAAGCCCATGACCTTCTTGCAGTCATTGTAAACCTGCACTGTCTCCTAGCCTTTTAGCTTGTGTAAAGATCAGATGGGTTGGAACGGAGCCATCAGACAGCACAGGGGGACCAATTGAGGAACGAGAGCCAGGGTGGTTTGGCCTCAGACACCTGTCCCTTCTTACTTCCTCTCATGAGTCCGATGGATCCAGCTGCATTGATTCAGGCTGGGATGTGGAAGGTAGTTCGTGACTGTTGGCCACTGACTCAGCTCCTCACACACTGTCCAATCCATCGGAGACCTTCGTGACCTATAAGACTTATAAGGGCTGTGATCTTCTCCTGACAACAGTATTAAGGTCACATCTGGATTTGGAGCAGTAATGGAACAGACGGTGGTGTCAAACACAAATCCAGACGGGCACAATGGATGATCAGTGTGAAGCTCGTTCATCACCGGCTGCAATCCTCTCAATTCTGTTTGAGTTTTAACCTGACGGTCCATCAGCGCTACGTATCCCTGCTGTTACTATCCCACGTGTGAGTCAGACTCCCGGAGCTGCCGCGTAGCTTTGGCTGACAACCTCATGCATTTCCCGCCACTGTGACTTCGCAGGAACACAAATCACCTTGCGTGGCCATTAAAAACCAGTGAATGGAGCTCCAGACTCCTCTGATTTCCCATCCAACCAATCGTGTTGATTTATTATCCTCCAAACACCCAGAGAGCCAGCAATAGATCAGAAAGATTCACGCCTTCCATGCCGGAGCAATATGAACTGCTTCCACGTCTCACAGGAAGAAGCAGATGATTAGGGTCACGCTGGCAGAGTCGATGCTGACACGCTCCTCTGAATCAGCTCGGGCGTCCCCGGACCTAGGGAATCCTGGGAAACCCTCGTTGAGATCCATCTGCCATACATCTTACTCAGCATCTAGGCCTACTTGGGAGACTCCAGGTTTCCACACTTTGGCCTCTCTCTTCTGCCTTCGTCTCCTTCCCTTTCCATCATTTCCCTCAATTCTCTGCATTCTGCTAATAAATCACCACAGTGGAGGCCTTGGCTGCTAAGCTCAATCCCGCAGTGCGCTGAAAACCTGATTAGTGGCGTTTACCCAAATGATTTACAGAAAACAATTGCCTCAACTAATTCTAGCCGGCTAATTTCATTTTCTCTCATATCTTCAATTCATACACGAGAAAATTATGTACGGCAACTCGAATGACTCAAGGCGATCATTTTGCATAAAACGGCGGACCGTAGTCGACAATTTAGCTTCATCGGGCATCTGTATGTGTGTTCTGGTTAGGCCTGGGCTCTCTTTCGCTGAATGAGAGCAGGTTGGAAAGAAATGCAAATTACAAGGTCACACACACACCAACTGAATTTCATCCTGATGATTGGCTGTGAAGGTTCTGACCCTGCTAATATCTCTATTTCACCTCTCTCATTTCACGCATTGCCTTTCAGACCATGGGGAGAAGAGAGGGAAATGATATGGTAATGTATTAACCAGTATAATGTAGCATTAAAGCCTAGTCAGAAACTCTAAGACCGAAGAGCATTTAACAATATAGCCGTGCCTTGTTTTTGTGCAGCCTGTTTTGATTTTCTCAGACTTGCCTTTTTTTTTATTTTATTTTTTTTTACTCTCCCTGGATATTGATGTTTAACATGATTTACACAAGTAGCAGTTGTTCCTGGATCGACATCCTTTGTTGTTCCTAGAACAGCATTCGAATCAGCCATTCACACCCCTTTTATTTTACAGCTAGGGTTATGGCGATGATTGGTTGATCCAGCAACAGCAAAAGGTGTCAATACAAGAACTTAAACTTGGGTAAATTATGTTCTGCTGCCCTAAAAAGACAAAATGCAGTAACTACACATTCATCAAACTGGAGGTAAAACCAGGTCTCTTTGGCCTGAAGTTTTCAAACTGGGTTCGAAAAAATTCTGGGTTCGAGAAAAGAGAACAAACTCTTATATTAAATAGTAAATAATACAAACTAAATATCTTGCTTACCTTTTAATGGATGTATGTTAAAGAATATGTAGTAATGTTTTTTTAGGTTGCTCACAAATTGAGATTATTTGTCCTGACAAACAAATTGGCTCGACTATGTTCAGATTAAAAATAATAATAATCTTAATTTCAGTTTTTGTTTTAGTTGGGCTGCATTTGTATTAGAACTGGCATCAGAAAAGCATTGAAAGAAACATACACACACACACACACACATATATATATATATATATATATATATATATATATATATATATATATATATATTTATTTATTTATTTATTTTCATATGCCAATATCATTCCCAATGAAAGAATTGTGTCCATTTAATTTGCCCATTTAACATGTAGCACACAGCTAAACTTTAGGTTGATAGATTATCGGGTGTAGAAAAATGAAGTCTTTTGAAATAGCCTTCATGGTTCTCTGGGACCAAATTGGTGATATGGTAATACACCCAAGAGGACTGTACGATAAGGAGAAATGAAGTCATGTAAAACATGGACTATATGATATGTGGATATGAGAAAGTATATCGCCAACCTAATGTGTTATTATGGTAATGAAATGTAATAAATCATTCTCGTGATATCCAAATGATTCAGTTTTAACATGTGGATAAATCTGCACACCCTGAGCTCTTATAGCAAATGTGTGAAATTCAAAGTGAAGTGGAGCTCCGGTCTTTAGCACTAATCAGACGAATGCTATCCATATTGACTCTCAAATAGTCAGAATAATTCAAATCTACATCAGAGGATATTACTTTGCATATTTACACAAGGATTTGCATAGAGAGGGAGTTAAAAAGAGAGGGAGTAAAAAGAGAGAGAGAGAGAGAGAGAGAGAGAGAGAGAGAGAGAGTTCAGCGGCATTGCCAATATTGCAGACCAGGCTTTATTGCTGCTCCCAAAGGGACTGCAAAGGAACCATTAAATTAGTATTGGACTGAGCGGTGAACCTTGCTGTCAGCATCAGCAGTATGGCGAATGGCTTTGTTATTGTATTTGACATACTGAGACAGATTATAAAATGAATGTCTACATTGTGCCTCCCAAAAAAGATTACCCAGATTAACTGTGCTTTCCATTCTCTCCTCTCTTTTCAGAGAGACCTTTTATCCACACACCTCCTAAAAGATATGATAGCAGAGTCCATTAAAAACATGATTAGCTCTTTCAGGGGCCTATGGATGATGTATATTTAAAGGGATAGTTCACACAAAATTAGATTCTGTCATCATTTACTCACTGTCATGACGTTCCAAGTTGCCTTCAAATTTCAGAAAGGACACATACATTTAAGTTATTGTATTTAACAGCTGCAACTGAAACGTTGAGTTACTGAGTTGAATGTAAAATATCTGAATAATAATAAAATTTTTTTTTAAAAATTTCTACAAATTGGATATCAGTACCCTTAGCACCCCAAAGAGTGATTTATTTTTTTTATTTACTGAAGTGAATGTTTCAATCTGTTTTATACACAGAGGGCTTCAAATATAGTGCAGTCATATGGACCACATTTATGATACTTTTATTGCACCTTTTTTTATTTCAAAGTCTTCTTCATATTGAAAAGAGTAGCCTGGAAATTCTTCAAAAATTCGTCATGCAGGTTTAGAATGACATGAAGATGAATCTATCCCTTTAAAACTGGAGTGACAGAGGCGGGGTCATGTTAAACCTCAATGTGTAAGAGAGGTTGGCTATCCTGGGACTAATTAATTACTCTGCGGCAGACTAATAATGCTGCTGCCATTAATTCACACAAGTTCATTAGGAACTGCTTCCTCTCTCATCACAGAGCTTTGCTGGAAATATAAGCTCGTCCCGCGCTGAAATCCGGAGAGCACTCACTCTTTGACACTGCTCTGCTGTCTTCATTTGTTTTGGCCAAAATCCAAATCTCATGTCATTCCGACCCACTTACGATCATTATAGCCCAGCGGGCCTCAACTGATGGGTCATGAACCAAAAATGTTTTGCAAGTAGCAGGAAAACAATTATGTAATTATTATGCAAATAATACATTGCAACAATATGGGACAGTTCATGCCCCAAAAATTATTTTGTTGCTGATTTGAAATATTATGTTTCATTAACAAAGTTGGGGAGGAGCACGTTCAAGTAATCTACCCAATCAGCATGAGAGGAGGCTTATATGTATAGCTGACTTACCCCTGTCCCACAAGTCACAGCACTTTATATAAACGGGAAGTACGGGAAGTACTCTGGGTTCAGGCCAGATTCCGATCTCGGAGCCCTTCCCTCGGACAGCACGCTAAATATGCATAGTCTTTACTTCATTCGATTATATGTAAGTCTGAACTTGTGAAATGTTATTTAACCCTTAAATGCACAAATGTTTTGCCAATCATTATTACATATTCGGTCTTTAGCGACCCAGATCTATATCTCTACCTGTCGTGATAATATAAAACTCTCCTGATTTTAGAGTAACAATTACAGAAGAACATAATAAAGTACATTTTGTTAGCTTTTTAGCTTGGAAGGGTTCAGTTTGAGCAGATGTTTTATACCATCATCACTGTCCTAGTCAGAGCTCATTTCCCAGTACATTCAGCATCTGGCTTATATTCGCTATCTCAAACATATTCTCAAAACTATCATTTTCAACATCTTCAAAATCATATTTTGATCAATATTTTGATCGCTGACAGCTTCTTCACCAGATCCACCATCAAGTGACAGTGACACGAATATTTGACTGTGTTCAGTTCTTGCTCTGCAGTAAATCGCTGAGCCATTTCAAGTTTTGCTGATGATTCTTCCTATTCTTTTGTTTTCTGCCTGCGCAGAAGTGAAACGTCACTTCATCATTGTGTATCAGATATTGCCACCTTGTGGAATAAATGTGAATTACACTTATTCAGTCATCAAAGATTCAATTATTGTTGTGCAGAAAAAAAAAAAAAAAAATTCTTACACTGTTACACACCTTGGATCGTTAGCAACCCAATACAATTTTTACAAAAAAATAATGGAAAAACAGGCATTCTTTTATGTATATATATATATATATATATATATATATATATATATATATATATATATATATATATAATAATGAGGAGGAGGAGGGTAATGATTGACGTCCCGGGTCACTAAATACCCGAAGTTTAATGTAAAATGGCAAGTAGTTTTGATATTTCACTATTTCACATACTCAAAATATAAGGTGACCAGATTTCTCATGGCGGAATACGGGATGGCCCTCAACCATGTTATTTTATGATACCAATATATTGTTATTTTAGTTAGGCCTATTACTATATTTATTTTATATATATATATATATATATATATATATATATATATATATATATATATATATATATATATATATATATATATATATATATATATATATATATAATAATGAGGAGGAGGAGGGTAATGATTGACGTCCCGGGTCACTAAATACCCAAGTTTAATGTAAAATGGCAAGTAGTTTTTGATATTTCACTATTTCACATACTCAAAATATAAGGTGACCAGATTTCTCATGGCGGAATACGGGATGGCCCTCAACCATGTTATTTTATGATACCAATATATTGTTATTTTAGTTAGGCCTATTACTATATTTATTTTATATATATATATATATATATATATATATATATATATATATATATATATATATATATATATATATATATATATAAAGAACAAAGAAGCAAATTACAAACAATAGGACAAAAATAATAGACATTCAGTTACTATTATTATTAGACTACTACTCACTCTATGATCATCCAGCCATAAAGACATTTTAGTACAGATGAAATATGGGACAAAACATGATTTTTTCATAATAAGTAAAAATAGAGCTCAAATACAGGACTGTCCTGGGAAAAACGGGATGTCTGGACACCCAAAATAGCTTACCAGAGGCTTTGCAAATATGGCCACAGAGTGAACTGACTTTCTCTGAATTGGACTGCATTGCTTGGGAGAGCAAAATAAACACACTTACTGTGTTATTTATTGACATCAAAGATGTACATCCAATCGTACTCTGCTGTATTTTGGTGCAGATTCATCTGTCACTTTATATAATGGCTAATACTAATAAAATGTGAAATCACACTTTTGCTTTTTTTGTTTCAGCCTGTTAATCATTTCATATACTTTTTGGCCTGTGCAGATAATTGTAACATTAAGAAATTTCCTTTACATTTTATGTTGGGCTACTTTACAAAAACGTATGGTATTGTTCTGTATGAAAACTTGTTTCTGCCTCAGAGTGAAAAACGGGTAATTGTAAAAATGATAAATAAAAAAAGCAAATGGGTCATTACTTGAAATCCAATGTAAAATCTGAGGCTTGAAGCAAAACCATTTGAGAAGCACCGCTCTAATCTGTCAACAAGGAGATTTTCTCATAATGTCTGCCGTGATTTAGCAGAGGTTGTGTCGTGCCTCTGTAAATGCCACCGTCTCTTATTTAATTTGAACGGCGAGCTGGTATGCTATTCTAGAGTTATCAGTGTATTAAGATTATACAATAACTGTGTTTGTACTTGATTAAGAAGTCTTTGTTCTGCAGTTGTCGCTGGGTAAATTAACTTGACAGAGTCACCTTAGGGGTGGGAGTAGCAGATACAGACACAGTCAAATTACAGTGCTGCCTTGGCCATGCGTGCGGAGGATTTGACCCAGTGGCGGATCGATACGGCTCACCATCCACAGCCAGCCATTAATCATGCCATCAAGCCTGTCGGCCCCCATACAAGGCCATCTGCCTCAAAGGACTGTGTACAAACACTGCATGGCTCCTGTGCTGAGGAGGCACTCGCACAATTCCCACCATCACATCACGCGAAATTCAGCCACTAAGTGAGGGACGGATTAAGAGCGCAATCCCAGAAGCCTTGGGAGGTTCTTATGCCGACAGGATTACTGGCATTCTCTGTTCTGGCTCACCTGACAAACCCATCTTCTCACTCTGTATATGCACACAATAGGAGTTGGAGTGGAAATCGCTGGAGGGAAAGATATCGAGAGCGAGAGAGAGGAAGGTGTGTGGGTGTGAGAGAGGAAACTGAAAACAATATAATTCCTCATTGTCTTCAGCGAATTGGAACTAGTCTTGCAAGATATTTCGGCCTCATCTTCTTTGTGGTTGGTTGGTGACGTCTGGACGCTCAAGGTCCTACAAGCTCCCCGAAGACTGGCTTGGTACAGCAAAAAGCTCGATCCCTTCCCTCGCACTCCAGCCTTGCGCTAATTACGCCCAGCTCCATGCTGATGAGACGTGCAGCTGTCAGGCCCTCCACGCGTGCTATAAATCACAGTTCCGTGGGCTTTGTTTATCTGATTGGACGGGCTGAGAGGGGAGCCAGCGAAAGCTCTCCTATCTCTCCGCCTCAGATCCAGCCTGCTCCGCTCCTTTCCTCTGTCTGCCAGCAGGTTTAATCTACACGCTCAGACGGAGTCAATTCTCCACCTCACTGTCGCAGGCTCTAGATCCGCCGCATGGTCTCAAATTGAATTGCGGACACAGGCTGTGGCATCAGGCCATGTTACACCACACACCATCCTCTGTCATCACACTCTGTGCACAGATAATGCCAGAACAGTGAAGCTCAGAGATTCTGTTATTATGGCTCTGTTAAATTGCTTTCACACGTTTAGGACTCTTGCCAGTCTCATTTTAGATCGGAAGAATAGAGTCTTCTTCTCGCTTGAAAGACGTGCCTGTGTGTGTGTGTGTGTGTGTGTGTGTGTATATATATATATATATATATATATATATATATATATATACACTACTGGTCAAAAGTTAAAAATTATTTTAAAGAAGTCTCTTCTGCTCACCAAGGCATTTATTTGATCCAAAATACAGCAAAAACTATATTATTGTGAAATATTTTTACAATTTAAAATAACTTTTTTCAATTTGAATATATTTTAAAATGCAATTTATTTCTGTGACTCAAAGCTGAATTTTCAGCATCATTACTCAATAATCATTAATTATTGATTATCGATTACGTCAATAATCATAAATGTTTCTTGAGCAGCAAATCATCATATTCATATTCTGAAGGATCATGTGACCCTGAAGACTGGAGTAATGATGCTCAAAATTCCATTTCATAATAAATTACATGTAAAATATATTAAAATTGAAAACAGTTATTTTATATTTTAATAATATTTCACAATATTACAGGTTTTTTTTTTTTTTTTTAATAACATGAATGCAGCCTTCTACAAGAAGATATTTCAAGAAATCTTCTTTTCTTCCAAAACTGTAAGTAAAAATTGTTGGGTCACCATATTCTTCCAGAACTGGTAATAGAAACTGTTTGGTTGCCAACATACTTCAAAATATGTTTGTTTATGTTCCACAGAAGACGGAATATTATTCAGAGTTCATACAACATAAAGCTGAGTAAATGAACACAGCATTTTCATCTGAGTGAGCTATCCCTTTAAGATTGAATGTAATTCGATATAATCTAAAAACTACCAAAAAAAAAAAAAAAGTCTTATGTTCTTAAAAATAAAGGTCATTTGAATGGTTCTTTGATGCACTTTAGCAGCTTCTTTTTTATCAAGAACCATTTTTCATTTTATATAGGCCTAGTGTACATTGGGCTCGTTTGAGATTAAAAAGTTATTGACGGTTAACTGTAAGAAAAAAATTGAACCTTTAGGGTACAACAGATTGTCATTGAGGCAGCACCTTCAAGGATACATCTTTACATTTGATCTATCCCTTACGGTTCTTTAAGGTACTAATATGTACCCGTTAGGAATAGATATGGTACAAAAGTGTACTTTTGAGGGTACGGCCTCGGTGACAAGATAAAGCACTTTGAAATTTAATCCAGTATGGAAAAACAGTGATAACTGAAAGTGTTTATTCATATTTAAAAGTGCCAGAAAATACCTGAAATACTTATATAATATAATGTATGTTACAACACTGCATTATTGAAAGTGACGAAAACTGCAAGCTTGCATTTAGAGCATTTCGTTTTTTATTTACTTTTTTTAACTTATCCTAGGGCGTTGCTCAGATTTTCATGAAAATTTAACCAGATCATCTTCAGACCACGCAGACAAAAAGTTATGGAATTCAAGACGATTCGTCAAACGTTCACGAATAACACTCATACGAATTTGACGAAGTGCCTGCCAAAATTAACGCGAGGGTATATCTCTGCAGCGCTTTAGCGTATTCTGACCAAACATGGTGTGTGTTCTGACAAACATGACCTGAAGCTACCTGCACAGAAGCATGAAAGGCTGCCTGCACAGTTTTGGCATAGTGCCACCTAATGATCAGGAGATATGAAAAATTGCTATTTTTGATTATAACTTCTGAACACTGAACAGCAAAAATCGAACCAAGTCGAACGATACCCAATTTCCCCATATCGGCCATTTTAGGCATCTGCCATTTTACCTGAAATTTTGTTGTAAAATGCTATATTTTATGAACATATTGCCGAATCATTACGAAACTCGGTATGTGTCTTTGGCACCATGCCCTGACAGTACTTAAAAAGTTTTGGGCAGCACCACCTTGTGGGCAAAAGTTAAAATGACATTTCCAAAAATGTTAATAACTTTTGATTAAATTAGTCAGATCATCTTCAGACTGTGCACACAAAAAGTTATGGATTTCGCGTCTTTTTCATATACCGCAGCAACAAATTTTAGGCATGATGCCAAAATGAGGTTGTATCTCTGCAATGCTTTTTCATATTTACACCAAACTTTGCATGTGTCATTGTCACCTCACTCTGACCACACCACATAAATTTGGTCACAGTGCCACCTATTGGTCAAAATTGATAAACCTTTAAAATCAAATGACTTGTGACTATTTATGATTTTTCAGCCATTTTGTCTAAAATCATCTAAAAACGTCTTTAATTGCTCATTGTTGCAGTTGGTCTGTTGCTCTTTGTGTTATATTATTATATATTATATTATTGTTAACGCTTATTAATAGGGGAAACATGATGGTCCTCTGGGTTCTTTGACTCTTGATGGTTTTCTAAAGAAGCACAGAAATCATGTTTATGTGCCATTTTCAAGTCACCATGGGTACAAATTTGACAATTCTTGTTTTTATGGAATATTGCAATGTTCATTACAAGCGATTTATCCGTGCACATCATTATATGTTTTATAAATTCATGCGCCCTCATTATCTTTAACCAAAATAGCTTCCCCTCCCTCTTGCGACATCTCTTCTCTTCTCTGATGACGTGTTTACTGACGTGAGGGCGGGACAACCTGTCAACTCACATGACATCACTGCAATAGCAAACCACAACCATCCAATCCATTCCCCAAGGCCAAAATCAAGTCCCGCCCTACATTTTCTTGTTTGAGAAGCCGTTTAATTTAAATATACATCACAATAGGGAAGATAAAACTACCGCAGCTTCCGTTTCATGGCGACTTTACGAGTGTTTAATTTCTATTTGCCATTCAAATCATTAGTGAACTGTAATGGAATAAGTGGAAAGCTGGATTGATGTCCGTTTGGTTAACCCGTGTTCCCTTGGACCTGAACGAGGAAATGGGCGGGAATCCACATTAACTCTGTTACTGGTGTTTAATTATATTCTCCAGGCCGTGTCGTATTAAAAGCTTTGCTTGCCTGCTGGACCCTTGCTGCCCAGTGGCTCGGCGAGCGCTGTGTAATGTAGATTATTAATTGCCCTGACACTGTCACAAAGTGTTTGTAGAAAGCAAACATCCAGACTCGATCTTTATTAGAATCACAGTCCTCTCAAAGCAATATGTTTGTTTTTATTGTTTTGTTTGTAATGATGTAAGGCTGTTGCTGTGTTTCACCCAGGGGAAGATCTTTGGCTTTGCTGGGGAAAAAACTTGACTATCATAATGTGTCTGTAGACTAACACTGCATTCATTTGAGTTATCTTTGCGCACAGTTCAGCAACGCACACACTCGGCATAAGCACCAGCGCACAACAGAAATGTGCTGCTATGTGCCAGCACACACTAATACACACACTTCGGTTATCTTAGCACACAGCTCTCTCTATGGTGGGGAACCTTGTAACTGTTCATGTGTGATTATTACATTGGTTTCCATGGTGACCGAGCAGAATGCGAGTAACAATGCGACTGAATGCCAGCCGAAGACCTTTGAGGAAACGAGCGCAGATCCCTCGTAGCCGTCCAACATACACAGTTTAAGCCACAATCATACATCTATTCTTTAGCCTTTTACAAGAAGAAAAAACTCCTTGAACAAGTGGTAATTGGTTTCGCCTAATCTAGTTTCTTTTGACACGGCCTGCATTTAATTATTGAGTTTGTACAAGTAAAAACCTTTTATGTTGCAGAGTTTTAATGGAATTCAATTTAATATGAAAAAGTGGAAGTAGGTACATTCATATTTAGGAATGTCTACTGACATATTTTGTACAATTCATGAAATAATTGTTCAACTGATCAAAGGTAAACTGGTAACATTTTACATTACGGTTCAAATGAATGCATTATGTATCTTGAACTCTGAATGAACAATACATTTATGGCATTTATGTATCTAACATTTATATTTGGTATAACTGTACATGAATTAACAATGAACAATAGTATATTTACAAACCCATTCCAAAAAAGTTGGGATATTCTACAAATTGTGAATAAAAAAGGAATGCAATAATTTACAAATCTCATAATCTTATATTTTATTCACAATAGAATATAGATAACATATTGAATGTTGAAAGTGAGACATTTTGAAATGTCGTGCCAAATATTGGCTCATTTTGGATTTCATGAGAGCTACACATTCCAAAAAAGCTGGGACAGGTAGCAATAAGAGGCCGGAAAAGTTAAATGTACATATAAGGAACAGCTGGAGGACCAATTTGCAACTTATTAGGTCAATTGGCAACATGATTGGGTATAAAAAGAGCCTCTCAGAGTGGCAGTGTCTCTCAGAAGTCAAGATGGGCAGAGGATCACCAATTCCCCCAATGCTGCGGCCAAAAATACTGGAGCAATATCAGAAAGGAGTTTCTCAGAGAAAAACTCCAAAGAGTTTGAAGTTATCATCATCTACAGTGCATAACATCATCCAAAGATTCAGAGAATCTGGAACAATCTGTAAATGAACACAATCCACCGTGCCATTCGCCGTTGCCGGCTAAAACTCTATAGGTAAAAAAAGAAGCCATATCTAAACATGATCCAGAAGCGCAGGCGTTTTCTCTGGGCCAAGGCTCATTTAAAATGGACTGTGGCAAAGTGGAAAACTGTTCTGTGGTCAGACGAATCAAAATTTGAAGTTCTTTTTGGAAAACTGGGACGCCATGTCATCCGGACTAAAGAGGACAAGGACAACCCAAGTTGTTCTCAGTGCTCAGTTCAGAAGCCTGCATCTCTGATGGTATGGGGTTGCATGAGTGCGTGTGGCATGGGCAGCTTACACATCTGGAAAGGCACCATCAATGCTGAAAGGTATATCCAAGTTCTAGAACAACATATGCTGCCATCCAGACGTCGTCTCTTTCAGGGAAGACCTTGCATTTTCCAACATGACAATGCCAGACCACATACTGCATCAATTACAACTTCATGGCTGCGTAGAAGAAGGATCCGGGTACTGAAATGGCCAGCCTGCAGTCCAGATCTTTCACCTATAGAAAACATTTGGCGCATCATAAAGAGGAAGATGCGACAAAGAAGACCTAAGACAGTTGAGCAACTAGAAGCCTGTATTAGACAAGAATGGGACAACATTCCTATTCCTAAACTTGAGCAACTTGTCTCCTCAGTCCCCAGACGTTTGCAGACTGTTATAAAAGAAGAGGATGCCACACAGTGGGAAACATGGCCTTGTCCCAACTTTTTGAGATGTGTTGATGCCATGAAATTTAAAATCAACTTATTTTTCCCTTAAAATGATAAAATTTTCTCAGTTTAATTTTTTTCAACATTTGATATGTCATCTATGTTGTATTCTGAATAAAATATTAAAATTTGAAACTTCCACATCATTGCATTCTGTTTTTATTCACAATTTGTACAGTGTCCCAACTTTTTGGAATCAGGTTTGTATAAATTAACATTAACCATATAATTAAATGCTGTAAAATGTTTTTTTAATTATTTTTTTTTATGATAGCTAATACATAAGGGATAATTTACAGTCATCCAGTCATTATAGCAAAATAAACAGGGTTATCAGGAAGCAGACATGGCAAAATAAATACCTTGATATGAAATATTGGTAACACTTTAGAATAATGGTCATTAGTTAACTTTAGTTAATGTATTAACTAACATGAACTAACTATGAGCAGTTCATTTGTTACTGTATTTGTTCATCTTTGTCAACGTAATTGCGTATTACGTGACATCATGAACGTGCATCACAGAACAGAGCAAGGCGAGCATTTGTGCTTATAAAACGTATAAATCGTTTCGCTAGATAAGACCCTTATTCACCGTCTGGTATTGTTTAAAGCCCTTTGAAGCTGCACTGAAACTGTCATTTTGACCTTGAACCGTTTGGAGCCCATTGAAGTCCATTATATGGAAAAAAAATCCCGGAATGTTTTCATCAAAAACCTTCATTTCTTTTCGACTGTAGAAAGAAAGACATGGACATCTTGGATGACATGGGGGTGAGTAAACTATCAGCAAAAGTTTATTTAAAAGTGAACTAATCCTTTAATAAAAATACAGCTGTTCATGGTTTGTTCATAGTTTGTTCAACAGTGCATTAACTAATGTTAACAAGATTTTAAAAATGTATTAGTAAATGTTGAAATTAACATTAACAAAGATAAATAAATGCTTTAGAAGTGCAGTTCATTATTAGTTCCTGATAACTAATGTTAACTAATGACCATTATTCTAAAGTGATAAGTAACCAAAATATTAAGCTAATTAAAGGGTTAGTTCACCCAAAAATGAAAATTATCCCATAATTTACTCACCCTTGTGCCAGCCTACACTTTAAAAACATATTGTTGGTTTAACTTAAAAAAGTAAGTAACGTGGTTGCCTTAAAATGTTGAGTTCATTATAATAAAAAATTGAGTTAATACAATGAAAGAAATGGGTTTAATAAATAGAAACTCAAAATATTATTGTATCTGAACCACATAAAAAAAAAAGAAAATTGTGATTAATCATGCCATGTTTCACTGCATTATAACAAATAAAACACAATTACGCAATATGCTTACAAAATCTTTTAATACTATTGGAATAAAGGGTGATGTCAATTCATTCAAAAAAATGTTCATTGTATTAACTCAAATTTTTAATTTCAATGGCAACCAGGTAACTTACTTTTTAAATATTTTTTTCAGTGTAGGTGTATATGACTTTATTCTTTCAGCCAAATACAATTTTGAGTTATATTAAAAAAATATCCTGGTTCTTCCAAGCTTATAATGGGAGTGAATGGTACCTTGTTTTTTGAAGCCCAAAAAAGTGCATCCACCCATCTGCTGAACAACATGGCCACTGGCTAAACCAGCACCAAACAAGAATTAACCAGCTAGGAAATCCATGCTGGTTCTTTTCAGCAGGGTTAAACAGCAATGAAACCAGAATTCAAAGCTGACCCTACAGCAGTGGCATCACCCTCTGTCTCAAGACCAACTTCCTGTGTATGAAGACATTACGTGCTGGAATATGCCACCTGCAGATGTAAGTAGAAACCCCCCTGGCCGCCCCCTACCCGCATAGAAGCGCACTCACAGAGCAGCGCCCGCTGCGCGCCACAGCAACCGGCCCGAGAAAGCTGGGACTACAACAATATGACTGTCAGTCACACAGTGTGGGCCTATGTATGGAGAAGGTTCAGCTCAGTCAATCGACTGTGGGTCCCAGTAGACACTAGCACCACTGGAGCATCTAATGTGGATTATTGTGCTTTGTCGGCCAGTAAGGGCTCAATGCAGGGAGCAGCAGGCAGGAGTTATCTTGCCTCAGTGTGCTTGAACTCTAAAGAGTCTCTTGACCCTGGATGGTGGACAAGACAGTGCTATAAAAAGTCTGGGTCATGGCCGTAACCCCTGTGGTGGTGGAGTGGTCAGGACTGCTGGTCTCTGAGAGACCGCCGTTTTGAAAATGATTTGTTTGGCTCTTGTGTTTTCTAATCTATGTCAGAAACCCGATCAGTGACTCTTGCTTTCACGGCTCAGAAGCAGTATAATACTGTCCAGTCTGCTCATGCGACATGTGGTGGCTTCAACTTACATTGATTGCTTTTTATTCTGCTTTATTGCTATCAGATTGAAACATTCTTCTTCTCCCAATCCTCTCTACAATATGACTCCTTTGGAAACGAAACCTGGAAATTATGTAATTGCTAAACATTCACCTGCCTTTGTTTTAACAGCCTAAATTGAGCGAGAAATTCAATTATCTTGAGAGATCATGCCTCGTTTTAAAAAGGCGCATATGTGTTCTTGTTGTTTGATTGCACAATAAATATCTCTGACTTTGTGAGATCTCAAAACAAACGGTGTCACAAAGACCAAGGAGCTTCCTGCGAGACGTCAAGGTGAAGTTCTTAGTGATAAAAAAAACCTGGAGAAGTTTATCAAAAGACTAGCAAAGCTTTTAACCTTCTGCAAAGAAACCCAACACCCCCACAATAATATATAATACCATACATGTACAAACAAAAGTTTGGGGTCAGTAAGATTTTTTTACTTTTATTCAACAAGAACACATTAAATTGTGTCAATTGTGCATTAAACGTGACAGTAAATACATTTGCATAAAATATCAAAGATTCTATTTCAAATACATGCTGTTTCTTTTAACTTTCTATTCATCAATCCTGAAAAAATATGCATCATGGTTTCCACAAAAATATTAAGCAGCACAACATAATTATAAGAAATGTTTCTTGAGCAGCAAATCAGCATATTAGAATGATTTGTGAAGGATCATGTGACTGGAGGAATGATGCTGAAAATTCAGCTTTGATACCAGGAATAAATTACATTTCAACATATATTAAAATAAAAAAAGAAATTAAAATGAATACATTTAATAAATGTTAATACAAATAAAATGATTTTATAAAATATTTTTTAATTAATAAAGTAATATTTTTCCTTTATTTTTTTATTTTTATTTTGAGCATAAGAGAATTTATTCAAACATTACAAATATTATTAAAGCAATATCAGCTGAATATCAGTAAAGTTGTGATTATCCATCACGTTCGGCTACTCCACTCCGGCTTTGGGTTTTACATTTCCTGCGTTTCCACACTGTTTACATACTTAGTACTTGTAACATTATAACCTTGTGTTGGTCCCCCTTTTGCTGCCAAAACAGCCCTGACCCATCGAGGCATGGACTAGACCCCTGAAAGTATGCGGTGGTATCTGGCACCAAGATGTTAGCAGCAGATCCTTTAAGTCTTGTAAGTTGCGAGGTGGGGCCTCTGTGGATCGGACTTGTTTGTTCAGCACATCCCACAGATGCTCGATTGGATTGAGATTCTGGGGAATTTGGAGGCCAAGCCAAACTCGTTGTGCCCCTCAAACTATTGCTTTGTGACAGGGCGCATTATCCTGCTGAAAGAGGCCACAGCCACCATTTCCATGAAAGGGTGTACATCAGTGATCAGCAACTGGCCCACGGGCCAAAATTGGACTGCCAGCAATAATATCTGGCTTGCGTCCACAGCCAGATTATTTTGATAGTGGCTGGTTCTGAAATATATCTGTCATGATAGTGTAACAGAGGCCAGCTAGTGAGAATTGTGCAGGTAAACTACCCTCATGTCAAGAGACGCTCTAGTGGCTTACACAAAAAGTTGCAGCCTTTAGCCTTATTGTTAGAGCGTCAGACTCCCATGCAGAAAGACTCAAGTTCGAGCACCGCTTGAAGCGGGCAGTGCGAATCTGAGAGATTATAACAACAGTTACTCAATCAATGTGTCTTTAGTGATTTTGCCTTCAAAAAAAGTATGAGAATGCTGAGTGTGGAATGGATTGCTAGACACGCCTCTAAAATAGCCGTCATGAAATGTGTGGTAGTATGATAAAACAAACAGTGAATCATTGAAACGTTTGCTTATAACGCGGGGCCTCAGCACCAACACGTGAACAATAACGACTCAAATTCAGCTTCCTTTTTTATCAAAAATATTGACAAGACAACCAGCAAAAAAAGGTGCCATGCTTCGTCTCGTGGTGCCGTCTGATATTATATTCTTTACAAACAGCCACAACTTCGTTGCAGATAAGACACACCGGCTTTGCATTCACAAAACCAGGTAGGATGAACACACAGTTGTCTTTCCATTCTTCTTTGTATGCCCTATTTTCGCTGTCGACTTTCCTCTATAGACTCTTTGATAGTGCTAGCTTAAATGTTTACATCGCTCTGCACGCGTCGTAATCGCGTACCTCCAGCATGCAAACAATTTAAAAATGAAGTTTAGTACTTGAGGATGCCAAGGAATAATTCTGAGTGTAACAGTAGGCTATGTCAAATAATTATTACAATAAGTGAGGCTCCATTGTGTAACAAGCAAATTAAAATACACACTTATTATTCACAATATGGAAAGAGGAAATAACAAAACACTGTTGACTGGTCTGCGGCTATGTAGCCCCATGCGCAACAAACTGTGATGCACTGTGTATTCAGACACCTTTCTATCAGAACCAGCATTAACTTCTTGAGCAGTTTGAGCTCCAGTAGCTCGTCTGTTTGATCGGATCACACAGGCTAGCCTTCGCTCCCCATGTGCATCAGTGAGCCTTGGTCGCCCATGACCCTGTCGCCGGTTCACCACTGTTCCTTCCTTGGAGCACTTTTGATAGATACTGACCACTGCAGACCGGGAACACCCCACAAGAGCTGCAGTTTTGGAGATGCTCTGGCCCAGTCGTCTAGCCATCACAATTTGGCCCTTGTCAAACTCGCTCAAATCCTTACGCTTGCCCATTTTTCCTGTTTCTGACACATCAACTTTGAGGACAAAATGTTCACTTGCTGCCTAATATAGCCCACCAACTAACAGGTGCCGTGATGAAGAGATAATCAGTGTTATTCATTTCACATGTCAGTGGTCATAATGTTATGCCTGATTGGTGTATGGTCACGTGACCAAAACGTTTTTGGTTTTTTTTTCATTAAAGCAATGCTTTTATCTTGCAATTGATGTGTTTTTCTTTATTATTAGAGTGTGCGGGTTGTTTTTAAGTGTTTTCCTGTATAATTGCAAATGAAATAATTATTTCAGACGCAAGCTGAAGACTAATTTGGTTGAGTAGCTTTGCAGCACATCAAAAATAGAAACAAGGTGTGTAGTAGCATTGTGTCGTCCAGGTATAAACTTCCAAAGAAATAGCCCAATATAGACACAGAGCTACAATCAGGCCATCCTACAAGCCCAAGAAACCAGACAAAAAGGGCATTTGTCTGAGAGGTGACCGTGAGCC
This sequence comes from Paracanthobrama guichenoti, assembly GCA_018749465.1. Taxonomy (NCBI): domain Eukaryota; kingdom Metazoa; phylum Chordata; class Actinopteri; order Cypriniformes; family Gobionidae; genus Paracanthobrama; species Paracanthobrama guichenoti. The sequence goes on along the minus strand of CM031952.1, from coordinate 20,424,855 downwards.
GGCTGACAGAGCTGAAGAGATTTTATGCTGAAATGGAAGAACCTGTCTAGGCATCAACAGTTTCTTCACAGATTTGGCCTCTTTGGAAGAATGGCTAGAAGGTAACTACTTCTGAGGAAGGCCAACATTAAGTCATGCCTGGGGATTGCTAGAAGCCATGTGACAAAACCTGAAACCCTTTGAAAGAAAATGTTGTGGTCTACTGAGTTGTGGCCTGAAAAGAAAGTGCTATGTTTGGCACAAACTAAGCACACACCAACACCTTGGACAAAAACAGAAACGCTTGTTGCCAGCTAGGGCAGTGTGGATATAGCCAAAAACAGGAAAATCCTTCAGGAGAACTTGTTTTAGTCGACACACAGTGTACATTTAGGGTAAAGCTGCATTTTGCACCAGGATAATGACCCACATCACGCAGCACAAGCTGATGAAATAACTTGAAAAGGAAGGTTGGCACTGATTCCAAGCCCAGACCTGGTTCCAACCAGAAATCAGTGGTATGGTATGACCTGAAACTTTCAGTCTGATGGCACTCTCCAAGTTATTTGGCAGAAGAATTTACATAGAAGAATGGGCAAGAAGCCTTTTCTTACAAAGAAATTAGCATTCTTGGATACCAAATATGAAATATGTGTTGTGAAGAGAGAGAAAAATGAGGTGCAACAGGAACAAAAACATTTAAAAAAAACTAGGTGAATACTCTCTAAAAGAGGTGTAAATAAATCTGGGACAATGCATGTGTCCGTATGGGGAGGTTGGCACTTAGATTTGATCATTTGGTGTGTCAGGTCGACTGATAGGGCCATTAATTAAGGTGAGTTAGTGTGTTGGTTACTTGTGTGTATTGTCCATGCGTGCCATCTGTGTGTATGCAAATGTGTGCGTGTTAGCCTGCATCCATCTGTTTAGGAAGCGTGGGAGCTCACAGTAACGAGTTGTGTCTCGGCTCACCTGCCCACGCACAGCTTGGGTCACCGGCGCCCAGCACATGTAAAATCACCACGGTCCAGATCTCCTCTCACTTCCTGCCTCTGCTTGTCTTCGAGCGATCACCAGACAGTAAATAAGAGTGTGTTTTAAAGTGAATTCTAATGGAGTGGTCAATAGTTTAATTCTTTAATGTATAATTGCACTAATTAAACGTCTAGAAATTAAACATCTAGTTCTGAAGGAAAATATTACCATGCACTATTTTACCTTAGTGTTAACAGTTTATTTTACAAGCAAAAAAATTACAAAAATGTGATAAAGTACTTCAAGTAGCATTCAGTTGCTCATTACGACCTGCTGTATGTGAAATAAAACCGCTTTAGAGTTCACGTAATATAATAATTTTTTTTTTTTTTTCAAAGTATTAAGATATTTTTTGTGTAAAACTTTTTTTAATTAGGGAAATGCGCATTTAAATTGATTGTTATTTGAGGATGAGTCATTTTAGTTTAATAATAAAAATGATAAAGACCTAAACTGTTTATTTCTACTTATTAGTAACAATTATCAAACATGATTGATAATTTACCATGAGGAGATAAATTATGTTTGTAGTTCAAAGTTATATTAAAGACAACAAATCCTATAATAAATATAACATCTACCAAGCTGATTTACTTAAAGGGATAGTTTACCTAAGAATATAAAAACATATGTCATAATTTGCTTGTGATTTCATCATCTCGATTTTATGTTTTTGGCATTTCAATTTAGATTAGAGTTAGATTATTTTAATATTAATAATAATGTATAAATTGTAATACCTTTAACCCTTAAACGCATAACTCAGGTCTTTAGTGACCGGGACATCATTCATTACCCTCCTCCACATTATTATTATTATTATTATTATTATTATTATTATTATTATTATTATTTTTTAAGTTAGACATCAACCTTCTTAGTATTTCTCAATCAATTCATTAGAAACAATATAACAAGAAAAAAAAAAAGAGCCTGTTTTTGTGAAAATTGTATAGGGTCACTAATGACCCGAGGTGTGTAACAGTGTATTTTTTTTTTTTTTTTTTTTTTGCACAACAATAATTGAATCTTTGATGACTGAATAAGTGTAATTCACCTTTATTCCAGTGGTAAAGTCTGATACACAATGATGAATTGACATTTCACTCATAGTTACCACAGGCAGAAAACTAAACAATAGGAAGAATCACTTGAAATAGTCAAGCGATTTACTGCAGAGCAAGAACTGAACATAAATATTAGTGTCACTGTCACTTGATGGTGGATCTGGTGAAGAAGCTGTCAGCGATCAAAATATTGATGTTAAATATGATGTTTTGAGAATATATTTGAGATAGCGAATATGAGCCAGATGCTGACTGTACTGGGAATTGAGCGCTGACCTGTGATGATGGTATAAAACATCTGCTCAAACTGAACACTTACAAGCGTCAAAAGCTAAAAAAATATGTGTTAATTTATTCTTCTGTAATTGTCACTCTAATATCAGGAGAGTTTTATATTTTCACGTCAGGTAGAGATCATTCCATGTTAGATATAGATCCGGGTCGCTAAAGACCCGGATATGTAATAATGATTGGCGAAACATTAATGCATTTAAGGGTTAAGTTATCATGCAGCCACTGGCCTAAACCCCTTCCAATATAAATGACATGGAAATTACTGAGCTCTTCTTGAAGCATGGACAGTCTTGGAAAGATGTTTCTACCTGAAAGTCTCAGGAGACGAGAATAACATTTGAATAAGATTTATTTACAGTTTGTATACAATGAGCATCGAATAGATGAAATGATAAAGTTTTTTGGCGTAGGCCCCGTCCATAGTCTGAATCCGGAGGGTAGCGGATGTTTGCAGTTCCTGCCTGAAGATGAAGATGAAGCCTATCCCCTGATGTATGGACAGGGACCGACCTGGTGGTAGTGGGGAGGATGGGGGTGAACACCGGCGTCAGTATCTGCGAATGTTGTAATGGGTGGGAACAGAACTTATATACTACAGATGACGAATAATGATTGGCTAGATAGATAATTAATGAATGACATGACATGAGTCTTCCAAGTAGAACTACGCTAGAGCTCCCATTTCTCACCTTTTTCCATGTTTTTGTTCAGTTATGACAATTACATAAAGTGCAATGGTTCAGTTCCCAAGAGCAACGCTGCTCTTGAAAAGAAAAAAAAAAGACAGTGTCACAAAAACATTTCACTTAGGCTAAAGAAAAAATCAAGATATTAAATTTGTTATGAAATCATGTCTTAATAAAACCTTAAAGGTCCTAAAATAGTTCAATACAATTATTTAATTTTAATTTTAATATTACACACATCTTCTGTGTTGATTTCATAATGCTCCCTTCAGTACTCTCAGTGTCCCTCTGACCAAATATTGTGACAAATGGCAAATAACAGAATCACATTATCAGTAATGTGCTGTTGCAACATGCTAAAAATACTGAAATTTGTCATCAAAATGTGTTCAAATATTTGTGTGAATTTAATAACACCTCACGTGCCTGTATTTAAAGCAAATAGTTGAATTTTGAAATCTGTGAAAATATTTGCAAGGCAGTAATTCTGAAATCTATCCCATAATAAACTTCACTAAGACTCAAAGAGATCATTATCCTCTCTCTGTGTGTGGAAGAAAAACACAATCAGGCATCATGATACCCTCATAATCTAGTTCAGTACCCACAAGATCCTAAATGTATCATTTTAGTCTTCCATATTAGATCATTGTGAGTGAACTGATCTGAGAAAACATTTGGCTGTGCAGTCTGAATGGCTTGTAAGGTGAACTATCTATTATATCCTGTCCTCACTCTGGCCTATATCATAGACTTTGGTGTCATGTGCTGATTATGTGTTTTTCTTGCTCTGTTGTATTCATTCTGGTTTAGATAGTTGACTCTCAAAACACCTTACAGGCACTTCTGACTATAATCTGAAAAAGCTCTTTAACAGTGCAAGTGGCAAGCATGCTAGGCTCCAAGACAAGTGTTCGATTGAACATTTTTGTTCATTTACCTGCCCCTTGTATGATTCATCAGTGGGTTTTGCTGTAAATCTAGTTGCGTTTCCTTCAGCAATATTTTTCGAAAGTTAAAAGTCAGACTGGAGTGGCCAGTCATGCTACAAAACCACTGAAGTAATCAGGGTTTCACTGCCTCGCTCCTACACCATGCTGGGCTGACTTCCACAACACTAGAGATCCAACCAACCAGTTCTTCTGCCAGGAAGAAACAACAAAAAATAACATGCAGCTTACTTTAGGCTTAGTACATCATTTTGATTGCAAATTGATTCCTTTTTATTGCTCTGCGATGAAAGAAATTAAGCGAAACTTGTGCAGGTTACCATTGAAAGGATAACATGCAGTGCAGATTAACATACCCAATCTTTTCCGACAGTTTTCATTTTGCGATTTTATTTCAGCCAATTTGAACCGTGCGCTTCAGACACACGGCTGGTGATCAGCAGCTTTTATCACGAAGACAGCGTCTTGATAGGTGTGAAGAGACTGACAGTTAAAACAGATTGAGGAGCAGAAACAAATGTGGAAATGCGCCGGGACGTCAGTCATTTCTGCGAGCAGGTTGGGCTGTCACAGTAGTTAAGCATTCAGGTACAGCTCGGGAGATAACTTGTTATGTTTACCGAGTTCTCAGAACAAGATGTTCACTTAAAACGCAGATTGGAGTGAGTATTGCGAACGTCTGCGGGAGCCGTGTTTTCGTTTACACAGCCTCGACGCGGTTGCTTGAAACCGTGTCGAATGCTTATCACAACGTTTTTTTTTTCTCTCTCTCACCACTGAGCTAATTTGCCAGGTTGTGAAAGCAAGCTTAGTGTGAAACAGACGCCCAGGTGGAAAAGATGAGAGATGGTTTGGTTAGTTTGTTGAAAAGGTGCAGAAGGCCTTGAATTAAATTACTGAGGGTCTGAACGCTTCTGAACATCAGCATGCAGAGCGCTCTGCTGTAATAGGGCTCGTTGAGGCCGGGTATCAAACAATGTAATAAGCAGTGCGTTTGTTGCCGTGATGCTGACAGCTCTCTCAATCAGTCTTGGGTTTGAGGGTGGCAACAGATGTTTGTTCTAAAATACATTGGGAGAAATTAAATTAGAAAGAAATGAGACAATGGTTGACCTGCAGAAATAATACAGAGCTATTTAATTCATAGTAGGGATTTTCAAAACAAAAAAAGAACTGTATGACGTTTCTTTTTCTTCATTGCAGGCCTGCAAACTCGTCAGTTTTCGGCTTTTTGTGGTCACATTAGCAAAATTTCCCAGGTCCGTTTTCTATTATCAATAGTGTATAGCACTATCAAACCAAGCTACATTATGTTGGTCCACACACAAATTCACACGACCAACTTCACCTGTGAATTTTTGCCAAGAAACACTAAATGTGACCTCACCCTTACATTAACTCTTTCCCCTCCATTGAAGGGAATTTTCTGTCATTTATGAGACACTTCCCTGATATTATTTTCCGGCTTTCCGTGTTTTCACTGTTGTATGGTAGGGGGCACTGTTACACATCTTCTGAAAGAGTAGAGAATCTCTGGATGAAAGCAGAGAGGGAAAAAAAAGAAACAAGTGATACAACCACTGGTTACGTCTCACATCTTTCAAATTCCGAGCCGGTCCATTTTGTTGCCAGCGGCACAGGCGATAACGCCAGCTGCGCGTTCTTGCTCTCTTCTCTCCAATAGTGTAGTGACACACACCCGCCTCCTCTAACTCACTCGTCTCATTCACTCCAGTTGAGTAGTGCTTGTATTACGCATGATTTTACTAATTCGCAAGCAATGCAGACAGAGTAAGGGGAGTTGGAGGGACACACACACACACACACTCTCTCTCTCTCTCACTCACACACACACACACACACACACACACACACACACACACACACACACACACACACACACACACACACACACACACACACACACACACACACACACACACACACACACACACACACACACAACTGTGTTCTTTACTGTATTCTAAAGAATATACTTTTGGTTTACATATGTTTATGGTTTTGTTGTATGCTACTGTATACAACAGTAATGTTTGGCCTAATAAATATTTTCTGTTTCTGTTGCATTGGTTTACAGTGTACTTGTTACCCCTCTCAGCAGATTACTTTCACTGTAGAACATTGTATCGAAATGTAGATATAAGCCTATGAAAGACCAAAGAGCTTTAGATTTAGAGCAACAGTGTATCCAAAAATGTACTATTATGAAAGAAGTGTTTGCCACTTGATGCAAATGCTTCATTCTAACATGTGTTTATGGCATTTTGAATTCAGTGTTACATTTTGAAGGAGATGTGAGACATTCTGCATATTGTGTGTGCAGTTTTGGGAATTGTGTGTAAAGTTTTGAAAAAAGGAGACATAGTTTTGAAAACGTGTGTAAGTTGAAAAATCTGTAAACACAGCCAGTTCTGGAATGTAAAAATTTGGTTACGAAAGATAACGAATGTTGTGCAAGCAAACAAATTTTTTACTTTGCATTGAAGAAAAGTACTTTTTTGTTTATATGCTGCCAATTATAGTTCTAAGAAAGAAAACTGGAAACAAAAATCGGTATCGGCAGGTCACACAGGTAACGGAAATCGGAATCAGCCAAGAAAAAAGCAATCGGTGTATCTCTAATTCTGGGGGCCATGAAAATTTTGTGAAAAAACTATCAAAAATGCTAGTGGCAGCTGGCAACTTTTTCAAATGTTCATGTGATTCGTGCAAACCTGAGTAGTTTTTATTTGGTGGTAATTTTGCTTTTCCTTAAGCGCCACCTACTGTCAGAGAGTGTATTTGCATTTTCATTTAGCCCGTCTGCTGTTTTTGTTCAGATTTATTATATACATAATCATTTATTAGGCTGCATGTGTAAAACTTAAGCTGTTTATGGAAATCGATACGTAAATTATTTTTAGCTGCTGATTCCAAGAAATGTTTAGAAGAATTTAAAGAGTAGGCCTTTTAATGAGTATTGTTTGTATTATTAGAGCTGATCCTCTCCTCCTTCTCACAACCTGCTTCAGCACCAATTTACTGTATTCGTATTCCTATAGATAAAACATACCCAGATGACTTACTACTTCCAGCAAGATTCTGAAGTGACACTTTACTTTCCCATGAGGCTATGAGAGAGAGGAGTTGTGACATATGGCAGTGAAGCGACACAACTGTTGAAACACCGTTATGACAACAACTGTATGTTTGGATTACATTCATACTACACACATTCATACTATATAGAATATTCTTTTTAACGGTTCTGAAGTAATTATTCAAAAGAATTACCTGCACAGAGAGCATATGGGAAGCTTCCACCACAAAAAAAAATAAAACATTTTAAAAGATAATTGCGACTTTTTATCTCACAGTTGTGTGTTTAGGCTAAACCCGAAATTGTGAGTTATAAAGTCAGAATTGCGTGATATAAAGTCAGAATTGAGATTCAAGAGTTTTATTTGTCACATACACAGTTATATACAGAATATACAACCGGCAGTGAAATGTAAACAGGTCCGCTCCATGGACAGTGCAAATTCACAGTTAAAAACACAAGGAGGAAATTATAATAGAAATAGGATAAAAAAGTACTATATATATATATATATATATATATATATATATATATATATATATATATATATATATATATATATATATATATATATATATCTATCTGTAGAATTATAAATAAATCAAGTCAAGTAGAAAAAAATAAAATAAAAATAAGAATAAAGAAGTGGAATAAAATAAGTGAGTAAACTGTAGACTTATAAATATGTGGTTAACAAATGTATAAGAGTATAATGTGCAAACAGGTTTACAACAGGTTGTTACACAGTAACAACGAGAACAGAAAGTGCAGTGCAATGTCAGTGTATCGATGTTTATCCTGAAGTGAAGTCACGTGATGTTAAGTGACTGAGTTCAGGAGTCTGATGGCCTGGGGAAGAAGTTTTGGCCATCAGGCTTCAGAAGCGCTACCAGATGGCAGCAGCGTGAAATGAGGGTTTGCAGGGTGATTAGAGTCCTTGATGATCTTAGTAGCTCTACCTTTGCAGCGTTTGGTGTAGGCGTCCTGCAGAGACGGGAGAGCTGACCCTGAGATACGCTCGGATAAGCGCCACGCCTACTCTTTGCAGGGCTTTGCGGTCATGACTGGTGCTGTTCCCATACCACGCTGTGATGCACTGAGTTAAAACACTTTCTCGCCCCTAAATAGAAAGTTTTCAGGATAGCTGGTGAAACCCTGAATTTTCTCAGCTGGCGCAGGTGGTACAGTCTTTGCCTGGCTTTTTCACCTGTGTCTGAATGTGAGCAGTCCAGGTCAGGTCCTCGGAGATGTTTACTCCCAGGTACTTGAAGCTGCTCACTTCTCTACTGGTGACCCGCTGATCATGAGGGGGGAGTATGTCCGTTGCTGTCTCTTCCTGAAGTCCACAATCATTTCTTTGGTCTTGCCAACATTCAGAGAGAGACAGTTGTCCTGGCACCATGATGTTAGATGCTCCAGCTCATCCAAGTATGCCGTCTCGTTGTTGTTGGAAATGAGGCCCAGGACAACAGTATCATCAGCAAATTTGATGATATAAAGTCAGAATTGTGAGTTATAAAGTCAGAATTGTGAGTTATAAAGTCAGAATTGTGAGTTATAAAGTCAGAATTGCGTGATATAAAGTCAGATTGTGAGTTATAAAGTCAGAACTGAGTGATGTAAAGACAGAATTGAGTGATATAAAGTCAGAATTGAGTGATGTAAAGTCAGAATTGAGTGATATAAAGACAGAATTGAGTGATGTAAAGTCAGAATTGAGTGATATAAAGTCAGAATTGAGTGAATTGATGATATAAAGTCAGAATTGAGTGATATAAAGATTGTGAGTAAAAAGACAGAATTGAGTGATATAAAGACAGAATTGAGTGATATAAAGTCAGAATTGAGTGATATAAAGTCAGAATTGTGAGTTATAAAGTCAGAATTGAGTTATAAAGTCAGAATTGAGTGATATAAAGTCAGAATTGAGAGATATAAAGTCAGAATTGAGTGATATAAAGACAGAATTGAGTGATATAAAGTCAGAATTGAGTGATATAAAGTCAGAATTGAGTGATATAAAGTCAGAATTGTGAGTTATAAAGTCAGAATTGAGTGATATAAAGTCAGAATTGAGTGATATAAAGTCAGAATTGAGTGATATAAAGTCAGAATTGAGTGATATAAAGTCAGAATTGAGTGATATAAAGTCAGAATTGTGAGATATAAAGTCAGAATTGAGTGATATAAAGTCAGAATTGAGTGATATAAAGTCAGAATTGAGTGATATAAAGACAGAATTGAGTGATATAAAGTCAGAATTGAGTGATATAAAGTCAGAATTGAGTGATATAAAGTCAGAATTGAGTGATATAAAGTCAGAATTGAGTGATGTAAAGACAGAATTGAGTGATATAAAGTCAGAATTGTGAGTTATAAAGTCAGAATTGAGTGATATAAAGTCAGAATTGAGTGTTATAAAGTCAGAATTGAGATATAAAGTCAGAATTGAGTGATATAAAGTCAGAATTGAGTGATATAAAGTCAGAATTGAGTGATATAAAGTCAGAATTGAGTGATATAAAGACAGAATTGAGTGATATAAAGTCAGAATTGAGTGATATAAAGTCAGAATTGAGTGATATAAAGTCAGAATTGAGTGATATAAAGTCAGAATTGAGTGATATAAAGTCAGAATTGAGTGATATAAAGTCAGAATTGAGTGATATAAAGTCAGAATTGAGTGATATAAAGTCAGAATTGAGTGATATAAAGTCAGAATTGAGTGATATAAAGTCAGAATTGAGTGATATAAAGTCAGAATTGAGTGATATAAAGTCAGAATTGTGATATAAAGTCAGAATTGAGTGATATAAAGTCAGAATTGAGTGATATAAAGTCAGAATTGTGGTGATATAAAGTCAGAATTGAGTGATATAAAGTCAGAATTGAGTGATATAAAGTCAGAATTGAGTGATATAAAGTCAGAATTGAGTGATATAAAGTCAGAATTGAGTGATATAAAGACAGAATTGAGTGATATAAAGTCAGAATTGAGTGATATAAAGTCAGAATTGAGTGATATAAAGTCAGAATTGAGTGATATAAAGTCAGAATTGAGTGATATAAAGTCAGAATTGAGTGATATAAAGTCAGAATTGAGTGAGATATAAAGTCAGAATTGAGTGATATAAAGTCAGAATTGAGTGATATAAAGTCAGAATTGAGTGATATAAAGTCAGAATTGATGATATAAAGTCAGAATTGAGTGATATAAAGTCAGAATTGAGTGATATAAAGTCAGAATTGAGTGATATAAAAGTCAGAATTGAGTGATATAAAGTCAGAATTGAGTGATATAAAGTCAGAATTGAGTGATATAAAGTCAGAATTGAGTGATATAAAGTCAGAATTGAGTGATATAAAGTCAGAATTGAGTGATATAAAGTCAGAATTGAGTGATATAAAGTCAGAATTGAGTGATATAAAGTCAGAATTGAGTGATATAAAGTCAGAATTGAGTGATATAAAGTCAGAATTGAGTGATATAAAGTCAGAATTGAGTGATATAAAGTCAGAATTGAGTGATATAAAGTCAGAATTGAGTGATATAAAGTCAGAATTGAGTGATATAAAAGTCAGAATTGAGTGATATAAAGTCAGAATTGAGAGATATAAAGTCAGAATTGAGTGATATAAAGTCAGAATTGAGTGATATAAAGTCAGAATTGAGTGATATAAAGTCAGAATTGAGTGATATAAAGTCAGAATTGAGTGATATAAAGTCAGAATTGAGTGATATAAAGTCAGAATTGAGTGATATAAAGTCAGAATTGAGTGATATAAAGTCAGAATTGAGTGATATAAAGTCAGAATTGAGTGATATAAAGTCAGAATTGAGTGATATAAAGTCAGAATTGAGTGATATAAAGTCAGAATTGAGTGATATAAAGTCAGAATTGAGTGATATAAAGTCAGAATTGAGTGATATAAAGACAGAATTGAGTGATATAAAGTCAGAATTGAGTGATATAAAGTCAGAATTGAGTGATATAAAGTCAGAATTGAGTGATATAAAGTCAGAATTGAGTGATATAAAGTCAGAATTGAGTGATATAAAGTCAGAATTGAGTGATATAAAGTCAGAATTGAGTGATATAAAGTCAGAATTGAGTGATATAAAGTCAGAATTGAGTGATATAAAGTCAGAATTGAGTGATATAAAGTCAGAATTGAGTGATATAAAGTCAGAATTGAGTGATATAAAGTCAGAATTGAGTGATATAAAGTCAGAATTGAGTGATATAAAGTCAGAATTGAGTGATATAAAGTCAGAATTGAGTGATGTAAAGTCAGAATTGAGTGATATAAAGTCAGAATTGAGTGATATAAAGTCAGAATTGAGTGATATAAAGTCAGAATTGAGTGATATAAAGTCAGAATTGAGTGATATAAAGTCAGAATTGAGTGATATAAAGTCAGAATTGAGTGATATAAAGTCAGAATTGAGTGATATAAAGTCAGAATTGAGTGATATAAAGTCAGAATTGAGGTGATATAAAGTCAGAATTGAGTGATATAAAGTCAGAATTGAGTGATATAAAGTCAGAATTGAGTGATATAAAGTCAGAATTGAGTGATATAAAGTCAGAATTGAGAGATATAAAGTCAGAATTGAGTGATATAAAGTCAGAATTGAGTGATATAAAGTCAGAATTGAGTGATATAAAGTCAGAATTGAGTGATATAAAGTCAGAATTGAGTGATATAAAGTCAGAATTGAGTGATATAAAGTCAGAATTGAGTGATATAAAGTCAGAATTGAGTGATATAAAGTCAGAATTGAGTGATATAAAGTCAGAATTGAGTGATATAAAGTCAGAATTGAGTGATATAAAGTCAGAATTGAGTGATATAAAGTCAGAATTGAGTGATATAAAGTCAGAATTGAGTGATATAAAGTCAGAATTGAGTGATATAAAGTCAGAATTGAGTGATATAAAGTCAGAATTGAGTGATATAAAGTCAGAATTGAGTGATATAAAGTCAGAATTGAGTGATATAAAGTCAGAATTGAGTGATATAAAGTCAGAATTGAGTGATATAAAGACAGAATTGAGTGATATAAAGTCAGAATTGAGTGATATAAAGTCAGAATTGAGTGATATAAAGTCAGAATTGGAGTGATATAAAGTCAGAATTGAGTGATATAAAGTCAGAATTGAGTGATATAAAGTCAGAATTGAGTTATAAAGTCAGAATTGAGTGATATAAAGTCAGAATTGAGTGATATAAAGTCAGAATTGAGTGATATAAAGTCAGAATTGAGTGATATAAAGTCAGAATTGAGTGATATAAAGTCAGAATTGAGTGATATAAAGTCAGAATTGAGTATAAAGTCAGAATTGAGAGATATAAAGTCAGAATTGAGTGATATAAAGTCAGAATTGAGTGATATAAAGTCAGAATTGAGTGATATAAAGTCAGAATTGAGAGATATAAAGTCAGAATTGAGTGATATAAAGTCAGAATTGAGAGATATAAAGTCAGAATTGAGTGATATAAAGTCAGAATTGAGTGATATAAAGTCAGAATTGAGAGATATAAAGTCAGAATTGAGTGATATAAAGTCAGAATTGAGTGATATAAAGTCAGAATTGAGTGATATAAAGTCAGAATTGAGTGATATAAAGTCAGAATTGAGTGATATAAAGTCAGAATTGAGTGATATAAAGTCAGAATTGAGTGATATAAAGTCAGAATTGAGTGATATAAAGTCAGAATTGAGTGATATAAAGTCAGAATTGAGGTGATATAAAGTCAGAATTGAGTGATATAAAGTCAGAATTGAGTGATATAAAGTCAGAATTGAGTGATATAAAGTCAGAATTGAGTGATATAAAGTCAGAATTGAGTGATATAAAGTCAGAATTGAGTGATATAAAGTCAGAATTGAGTGATATAAAGTCAGAATTGAGTGATAAAAGTCAGAATTGAGTGATATAAAGTCAGAATTGAGTGATATAAAGTCAGAATTGAGTGATATAAAGTCAGAATTGAGTGATATAAAGTCAGAATTGAGTGATATAAAGTCAGAATTGAGTGATATAAAGTCAGAATTGAGTGATATAAAGTCAGAATTGAGTGATATAAAGTCAGAATTGAGTGATATAAAGTCAGAATTGAGTGATATAAAGTCAGAATTGAGTGATATAAAGTCAGAATTGAGTGATATAAAGTCAGAATTGAGTGATATAAAGTCAGAATTGAGTGATATAAAGTCAGAATTGAGTGATATAAAGTCAGAATTGAGTGATATAAAGTCAGAATTGAGTGATATAAAGTCAGAATTGAGTGATATAAAGTCAGAATTGTCAGAATTGATATAAAGTCAGAATTGAGTGATATAAAGTCAGAATTGAGTGATATAAAGTCAGAATTGAGTGATATAAAGTCAGAATTGAGTGATATAAAGTCAGAATTGAGTGATATAAAGTCAGAATTGAGTGATATAAAGTCAGAATTGAGTGATATAAAGTCAGAATTGAGAGATATAAAGTCAGAATTGAGTGATATAAAGTCAGAATTGAGTGATATAAAGTCAGAATTGAGTGATATAAAGTCAGAATTGAGTGATATAAAGTCAGAGAGTGATATAAAGTCAGAATTGAGTGATATAAAGTCAGAATTGAGTGATATAAAGTCAGAATTGAGTGATATAAAGTCAGAATTGAGTGATATAAAGTCAGAATTGAGTGATATAAAGTCAGAATTGAGTGATATAAAGTCAGAATTGTGATTAAAGTCAGAATTGAGTGATAAAGTCAGAATTGAGAGTGATATAAAGTCAGAATTGAGTGATATAAAGTCAGAATTGAGTGATATAAAGTCAGAATTGAGTGATATAAAGACAGAATATAAAGTCAGAATTGAGTGATATAAAGTCAGAATTGAGGTGATATAAAGACAGAATTGAGTGATATAAAGTCAGAATTGAGTGATATAAAGTCAGAATTGAGTGATATAAAGACAGAATTGAGTGATATAAAGTCAGAATTGAGTGATATAAAGTCAGAATTGAGTGATATAAAGTCAGAATTGAGTGATGTAAAGTCAGAATTGAGTGATATAAAGTCAGAATTGAGTGATATAAAGTCAGAATTGAGTGATATAAAGTCAGAATTGAGTGATATAAAGTCAGAATTGAGTGATATAAAGTCAGAATTGAGTGATATAAAGTCAGAATTGAGTGATATAAAGTCAGAATTGAGTGATATAAAGTCAGAATTGAGTGATATAAAGTCAGAATTGAGTGATATAAAGTCAGAATTGAGTGATATAAAGTCAGAATTGAGTGATATAAAGTCAGAATTGAGTGATATAAAGTCAGAATTGAGTGATATAAAGTCAGAATTGAGTGATATAAAGTCAGAATTGAGTGATATAAAGTCAGAATTGAGTGATATAAAGTCAGAATTGAGTGATATAAAGTCAGAATTGAGTGATATAAAGTCAGAATTGAGTGATATAAAGTCAGAAGTGATATTGAATTGAGTGATATAAAGTCAGAATTGAGTGATATAAAGTCAGAATTGAGTGATATAAAGTCAGAATTGAGTTGAGAATTGAGTGATATAAAGTCAGAATTGAGTGATATAAAGTCAGAATTGAGTGATATAAAGTCAGAATTGAGTGATATAAAGTCAGAATTGAGTGATATAAAGTCAGAATTGAGTGATATAAAGTCAGAATTGAGTGATATAAAGTCAGAATTGAGTGATATAAAGTCAGAATTGAGTGATATAAAGTCAGAATTGAGTGATATAAAGTCAGAATTGAGTGATATAAAGTCAGAATTGAGTGATATAAAGTCAGAATTGAGTGATATAAAGTCAGAATTGAGTGATATAAAGTCAGAATTGAGTAAAGATATAAAGTCAGAATTGAGTGATATAAAGTCAGAATTGAGTGATATAAAGTCAGAATTGAGTGATATAAAGTCAGAATTGAGTGATATAAAGTCAGAATTGAGTGATATAAAGTCAGAATTGAGTGATATAAAGTCAGAATTGAGTGATATAAAGTCAGAATTGAGTGATATAAAGTCAGAATTGAGTGATATAAAGTCAGAATTGAGTGATATAAAGTCAGAATTGAGTGATATAAAGACAGAATTGTGAGTTATAAAGTCAGAATTGAGTGATATAAAGTCAGAATTGTGTGTTATAAAGTCAGAATTGAGTGATATAAAGTCAGAATTGTGAGTTATAAAGTCAGAATTGAGTGATATAAAGTCAGAATTGAGTGATATAAAGTCAGAATTGAGTGATATAAAGTCAGAATTGAGAGATATAAAGTCAGAATTGAGTGATATAAAGTCAGAATTGAGTGATATAAAGTCAGAATTGAGAGATATAAAGTCAGAATTGAGAGATATAAAGTCAGAATTGAGTGATATAAAGTCAGAATTGAGTGATATAAAGTCAGAATTGAGAGATATAAAGTCAGAATTGAGTGATATAAAGTCAGAATTGAGTGATATAAAGTCAGAATTGAGAGATATAAAGTCAGAATTGAGTGATATAAAGTCAGAATTGAGTGATATAAAGTCAGAATTGAGTGATATAAAGTCAGAATTGAGTGATATAAAGTCAGAATTGAGTGATATAAAGTCAGAATTGAGTGATATAAAGTCAGAATTGAGTGATATAAAGTCAGAATTGAGTGATATAAAGTCAGAATTGAGAGATATAAAGTCAGAATTGAGAGATATAAAGTCAGAATTGAGTGATATAAAGTCAGAATTGAGTGATATAAAGTCAGAATTGAGAGATATAAAGTCAGAATTGAGTGATATAAAGTCAGAATTGAGTGATATAAAGTCAGAATTGAGTGATATAAAGTCAGAATTGAGTGATATAAAGTCAGAATTGAGTGATGTAAAGACAGAATTGTGAGTTATAAAGTCAGAATTGAGTGATATAAAGTCAGAATTGAGTGATATAAAGTCAGAATTGAGTGATATAAAGTCAGAATTGAGAGATATAAAGTCAGAATTGAGAGATATATAAAGTCAGAATTGAGTGATATAAAGTCAGAATTGAGTGATGTAAAGACAGAATTGTGAGTTATAAAGTCAGAATTGAGTGATATAAAGTCAGAATTGAGTGATATAAAGTCAGAATTGAGAGATATAGTCAGAATTGTGTGATATAAAGTCAGAATTGAGTGATATAAAGTCAGAATTGAGTGATATAAAGTCAGAATTGAGTGATATAAAGTCAGAATTGATAGGATATCTGGGATTTTTTCACTCAGAATCCTCCCTTACTAGTTGTTAAAAACTTCAAATTTCTTACATTAAGTATAATTTGTCCCTCTAGCAATAGGCGACAGGGCGCCATGAACTGCAGCCTCCGCATACATGTGGATTCTTCCTCTGTATCTTTCATCCAGGCACTCCTTTCCAGTAAAACTCTCAATTAGGGATGATATATACAGCATATGTATATGTAGGCTATCTGACGTCATATCAGTACCATATTGGTGTGTTCAGACAGGCTAAAATCCTAGAATCGCCCACGATTTCAACTGTGGATGACTTGATTATAGGTTGAGATGATCATAGGTTGAAATAAGTGCTACATGGAGGGGGGATCACAGACCCGCCCGAGGGGGAACACAGCGACCCCTGCAGCATTTCGCGTCCCGGATCCCTCTCGAATCCTGTGAAGATCTGCGCACATCTGAAAAGGGATTATTAGAGGAACCTGAGAACAAGGTCAAAGACTTATGGTGGAACAAGGAGCAAGTTTAAGTTTAACTTCCTCTTCATCCCTGAGCCTCTGAAATACTTGCGAGATAGCTGCGGCTGAAGCTGGTGAAAGCTCCCCCGCCGGCATGCTAGGCTCTACTTTTGATGTTAATTCCTTGAAAGCTGTTTCTTTAGCTAGGGATTAGCGCATGGAGAGCTTGGCTTAGCATGCTTGGGCTAATAAAGATGACACATCTAACACAGGTAGTGCAGCCCGGGAGCTGCTTTCATAAAGTTGCCTTAATTATGATGAACTGCCTGCTCTTTAGTGCATCCAAGAAAAGCCACACTATACTGCTCTGAAAGGGCTTGAATCAAGAGAAGATCTGGATTTTAAGGGCATTAGCTAGCCCATTATTACCATGCAGAGCACTGTTAGGGCCTTAGCTTGTGGCTTTTGCGACATCCCATTTTTTGTGCTTCATATCCAGTGAGGCTCCGTGCCCAGGTTCCAGAGACTGACAGTTATGAAGTGTGTCCATTATAACCCGTAAACGACTATTATGGTTACTGATTAGCTGCTATGGCCGCGTTAGCTCCGGGGAGCACCACAGCTAATGATCACATGGCAGCATGCATACAAAACTGACATCGCGATTTATCTGCTAAACCAACGTCCCCAAGATTGATCGGTAATTCCCCTAGATGAGTCCGCGTGGTGAATGCTAAAAATTATTCCTTTCCCCCAACTCAGATATCTACTCAGCAAAACACTTCAAGGTCCAATTTCTCCCTCTGTGATCAATTATCTTTTATTTTCATTGGGTAGTTCTGACAATGGAAGATTTCATGACAAACATCCTAATTATGAATTATGATTATCTTGCATTACTCCACATTCAACTCTCGTAAAATCTGACGTGAAACCACTGTAATTGAGTTAAGCTGCAGTCTGGTGTAAACTTCAATGTAAATCTACAGACGTTGCTGCTATTTTTTTGTTTTGTTTTGTTTTTTATGTACAGCCGTTCACATAGACTGCTGCACCGTGTTATTTTAGTATTATTGAGATACTTTTTTTTTTTTTTTTTTTTAATGTCTATAGTTTTTAATTTTAGTTTTAGAGATTTTTTAGACATCAAGTTTAACTAAATGAACATGAGAAATTTTGCTTTGGCAACTAGCTGAAATTATATTTATATATATATATATATATATATATATATATATATATATATATATATATATATATATATATATATATATATATATATACATACACATACACATACACATACACAATGATCAGGCATAACATTATGACAGGTGAAG
The DNA here is from genome assembly GCA_018749465.1 of Paracanthobrama guichenoti. NCBI lineage: Eukaryota > Metazoa > Chordata > Actinopteri > Cypriniformes > Gobionidae > Paracanthobrama > Paracanthobrama guichenoti. Next base: position 20,406,718 of record CM031952.1, on the reverse strand, counting down.
TGAATAACACTGATTTAGGGTAACACATGGCTGCACATGCTGAACAAACAAGTCAGATCCATGGAGGCCCTACCTCGCAACTTACAGGACTTAAATTCACTTTTACATGGTGTTTGAACATAAATGTGTGTTGGCAGAGCAAGTTGTTTGCAGATTCCTGGCAAAGTGATGTCACATTTTACAGGCCCCGCCCACGAGTGTTGATGGACACTGCTGTATTAGCATAGAGCCCGCCCTCAGAAAGCTGCACACAGTCTGCCAAGTTTATCTCCTCGCCAGAGCATTTAACAGCAGCATTCAAGTAAGAAATGTGTTCTTAATAAAGCTACTGAAGTTCATTCAGTCAAGAACCTGAGTGATCTTTTGTTGTTTGATTCATATTAACAGCAGATATCGCAGTAGGTACTTTATATTACACAAATCTAATATACACACAGGATTTCTGTACTTGCTGCATACGTGCACAGACACAACCAACTGTTTTCATGTGAACTGTGTGTGTTTCTGACATAACCTTGTGTGCATTTGACAGTTTAATCGAAATAACACATGAAAGAGAACTAGTCTAGTTTAACAGCCTACTCACAGACGCACCGACATCCAGCTCTCTGTGCGCATGCGTCGGGTGTGTGTGCTCAAGTTGAGAGTGATAAGGCTTTAAAGCATGCAGATGATAATATCTCATGAATAACTGAATGAAGAACTGCAAAGTCACATGAGCGTGTCCGCGATAGAGATGATAATCAAAGCCAAACAGATGTATCATGTTTCCGTTTTCCTTTGCTCGTGCGTGCAAATTTGCTCAAGCATGTTCACTGGTGTTCACGAGCTGTGAAGGCTCCGCCCTCTGGGGTGGGGAGCAGCAGCTCATTTGCATTTAAAGGAGACACACACACACACACAAAACAGCAAATTTTTCTCAAACCCCAAAATTGGCATTTTCAAATGGTATATGTAATGAAGTTTGTTGAATAAGGAAGAAGGAGGCGGGAACCGGCGAACGTTTAAACACACTTTAATAAATAAATACACAAACTGAAAGTAAAACCGCTGGTAAACCGCATGTAAACAAAACATAACATAAAGTCCAGGCCTGGTCCTCTCTTGTCCTTCACTGTCGTCTCTCCTCCTTTTATACGCCCAAGCTCCTCCGTGAGACACGAGACCGGTGCAGCGTGCAGGTGGCGCTCATTATCACTCAACACCAGCCTCACCCCGTTCCCACTGTCACTCTACCTCATCCTGCTTGCCACAGTATATTAACTGATCTGAAGTGAATAACACTGATTTAGGGGAACACATGGCTGCACATGCTGAACAAACAAGTCAGATCCATGGAGGCCCTACCTCGCAACTTACAGGACTTAAATTCACTTTTACATGGTGTTTGAACATAAATGTGTGTTGGCAGTGTGTGTACACAACCACCCCATAATGGTAAAAATCTGCAGGTAAACCACATGTAAACAAAACATAACATAAAGTCCAGGCCTGGTCCTCTCGTCCTTCACTGTCGTCTCTCCTCCTTTTATACGCCCAAGCTCCTCCATGAGACACGAGACCGGTGCGGCGTGCAGGTGGCGCTCATTATCACCTCATGCCTCATCCTGCTTGCCACAGTATATTAACTGATCTGTTAGGAATTTTGATCTGAAACTTCACAGACACACTCTGGGGACACCTGAGACTTATATTACATCTTGTAAAAAGGGGCATAATAGGTACCCGTTAAAGGGATACTCCACCGTTTTTTCATATTAAACTATGTTATTCCCTTAACTAAGATGAGTTGATGCTAAATCTTTCAAAATGGCGCCGCCGTGTTCGGTCGCCATTCAGGTCGCTCCGCGAAGACTGTGCTTTTATTTACTATTTTACTTTCTTTTACTCACAATTTTTACAAACTTATCAACTGCATTGATCTGCTATGACAGCAAAACTCTTTTGGACATTGGAGTCGTGCGCTTATCCGAGCGTATCTCAGGGTCAGCTCTCCTGTCTCTGCAGGACGTCTACACCAAACGCTGCAAAGATAGAGCCACTAAGATCATCAAGGACTCTAATCACCCTGCAAACCCTCATTTCACGCTGCTGCCATCTGGTAAGCGCTTCTGAAGCCTGATGGCCAAAACTGAGAGACTCAGGAGGAGCTTCTTCCCCCAGGCCATCAGACTCCTGAACTCAGTCACTTAACATCACGTGACTTCACTTCAGGATAAACATCGATACACTGACATTGCACTGCACTTTCTGTTCTCGTTGTTACTGTGTAACAACCTGTTATAAACCTGTTTGCACATTATACTCTTTATAGATTTGTTAACCACATATTTATAAGTCTACAGTTTACTCACTGCACAGTTTACTTCACTTATTTTATTCCATTTCTTTATTCTTATTTTTTTTACTTTTTTCTTCTACTTGACTTGATTATTTATAATTATACAGATATATATACACTCACCTAAAGGATTATTAGGAACACCATACTAATACTGTGTTTGACCCCCTTTCACCTTCAGAACTGCCTTAATTCTACGTGGCATTGATTCAACAAGGTGCTGAAAGCATTCTTTAGAAATGTTGGTCCATATTGATAGGATAGCATCTTGCAGTTGATGGAGATTTGTGGGATGCACATCCAGGGCACGAAGCTCCCGTTCCACCACATCCCAAAGATGCTCTATTGGGTTGATATCTGGTGACTGTGGAGGCCATTTTAGTACAGTGAACTCATTGTCATGTTCAAGAAACCAATTTGAAATGATTCGAGCTTTGTGACATGGCGCATTATCCTGCTGGAAGTAGCCATCAGAGAATGGGTACATGGTGGTCATAAAGGGATGGACATGGTCAGAAACAATGCTCAGGTAGGCCGTGGCATTTAAACGATGCCCAATTGGCACTAAGGGGCCTAAAGTGTGCCAAGAAAACATCCCCACACCATTACACCACCACCACCAGCCTGCACAGTGGTAACAAGGCATGATGGATCCATGTTCTCATTCTGTTTCGCGCCAAATTCTGACTCAACCATCTGAATGTCTCAACAGAAATCGAGACTCATCAGACCAGGCAACATTTTTCCAGTCTTCAACTGTCCAATTTTGGTGAGCTTGTGCAAATTGTAGCCTTTTTTTCCTATTTGTAGTGGAGATGAGTGGTACCCGGTGGGGTCTTCTGCTGTTGTAGCCCATCCGCCTCAAGGTTGTGCGTGTTGTGGTTTCACAAAAGCTTTGCTGCATACCTCGGTTGTAATGAGTGGTTATTTCAATCAAAGTTGCTCTTCTATCAGCTTGAATCAGTCGGCCCATTCTCCTCTGACCTCTAGCATCAACAAGGCATTTTCGCCCACAGGACTGCCGCATACTGGATGTTTTTCCCTTTTCACACCATTCTTTGTAAACCCTAGAAATGGTTGTGCGTGAAAATCCCAGTAACTGAGCAGATTGTGAAATACTCAGACCGGCCCATCTGGCACCAACAACCATGCCACGCTCAAAATTGTTTAAATCACCTTTCTTTCCCATTCTGACATTCAGTTTGGAGTTCAGGAGATTGTCTTGACCAGGACCACACCCCTAAATGCATTGAAGCAACTGCCATGTGATTGGTTGATTAGATAATTGCATTAATGAGAAATTGAACAGGTGTTCCTAATAATCCTTTAGGTGAGTGTGTATATATATATATATATATATATATATATATATATATATATATATATAGTACTTTTTTATCCTATTTCTATTATAATTTCCTCCTTGTGTTTTTAACTGTGAATTTGCACTGTCCATGGAGCGGACCTGTTTACATTTCACTGCTGGTTGTATATTCTGTATATAACTGTGTATGTGACAAATAAAACTCTTAAATCTTGAATCTTGAATCTTGAATGCATACCTCTCTCGTCTCAGTGCGTGCACTTAATCGCTCTGACGCGCGGTGACAATCTTGATAGCACTTACCTTAGCCCACTAAGCTCAGTTCATTCATTAGGTACCAAACAGAGATAAAGTTAGAAGCGACCAAACACCTCCACGTTTTCCCTATTTAAATAGTTACACGAATAGTTGAACGACCGAGTATGGTGACAAAATAAAACGTGGAGCTTTTCTAAGCGGGTTAAAAAGGATAACTATAATGTATGGCGGGAATAGCACTTTTGAGAGTACTTCGACTTGCGCAGTAAAAAGTCATGCCTGAAAAATCCTCTCACCCTCTCATTTCCATTAATAGAACCAACGTGACTTTTACTTCTACCTGTGCTACTAGCAAACTGCAAGAGATCATTTGGAATGACAGACTTTGTAGATGATGACAACTGGTTTGTAGCAGACCCAGAGCCATATCTGTTTGAACCCGAGTACACAGAGGAGGAACTAGCTCTTATGGACTGTGAGAGGGAAGAAAGAGAGGGAAGAAAGAAAGAACACGGGCAAACACGCCACTTCTTCAGAATCTCCACCGATGTTGTTGTATCCATGTTCAAAGCAGCTAACCAAGCTTTCCACCATTTGTGGTGAGTTGGAATTCTGTGAAACATGACAGCACTATATACCTTCGCCTTGTTATCACAACCCTTTACGATGCATGTTATAACCATGATTGTTCACAAACTATCTTCCTACAAACTGATACTTCGTCAACTCTGCTCAAACTACTACTACTGATGCAGGCGTGCAGGTCACATTGGTTCTATTGATGGAAATGAGAGGGTGAGGGGGAGAGGATTTTTCAGGCGTGACTTTTTACTGCACCGAGTCGAAGTACTCTCAAAAGTGCTATTCCGCCATACATAATGTTATCCTTTTTAACCCGCTTAGAAAAGCGTCACGTTTTATTTTGTGTCACCATACTTGGTCGTTCAACTATTTGTGTAACTGTATTTAAATAGGGAAAACGTGGAGGTGTTTGGTCGCTTCTAACTTGATCTCTGTTTGGTACCTAATGAATGAACTGGGCTTAGTGGGCTAAGCTAAGTGCTATCAAAATGTCACCGCGCGTCAGAGCGATTAAATGCACACACTGAAACAAGAGAGGTATGCATCAACTCGTCTTAGTTAAGGGAATAGCATAGTTTAATAAGAAAAAAACGGTGGAGTATCCATTTAAAGGATATGCTGCTAACATCTTGGTGCCACACCTTTAGGGGTCTAGTGGAGTCCATGCCAGGGTTTCCCATGTCAGGGCTGTTTTGGGACCAACACAATATTAGGAAGGTGGTCATAATGTTATGCCTGATTGGTGTACACACACACACACACACACACATATATATATATATATATATATATATATATATATATATATATATATATATCATACACTCACCTAAAGGATTATTAGGAACACCATACTAATACTGTGTTTGACCCCCCTTCGCCTTCAGAACTGCCTTAATTCTACGTGGCATTGATTCAACAAGGCGCTGAAAGCATTCTTTAGAAATATTGACCCATATTGATAGGATAGCATCTTGTAGTTGATGGAGATTTGTGGGATGCACATCCAGGGCACGAAGCTCCCGTTCCACCACATCCCAAAGATGCTCTATTGGGTTGAGATCTGGTGACTGTGGAAAACATTTTTCAAGAAAACATCCCCCACACCATTACACCACCACCAGCCTGCACAGTGGTAACAAGGCATGATGGATCCATGTTCTCATTCTGTTTATGCCAAATTCTGACTCTACCATCTGAATGTCTCAACAGAAATCGAGACTCATCAGACCAGGCAACATTTTTCCAGTGTTCAACTGTCCAATTTTGGTGATCTCGTGCAAATTGTAGCCTCTTTTTCTTATTTGTAGTGGAGATGAGTGGTACCCGGTGGGGTCTTCTGCTGTTGTAGCCCATCCGCCTCAAGGTTGTGCGTGTTGTGGCTTCACAAATGCTTTGCTGCATACCTTGGTTGTAACGAGTGGTTATTTCAGTCAAAGTTGCTCTTCTATCAGCTTGAATCAGTCGGCCCATTCTCCTCTGACCTCTAGCATCAACAAGGCATTTTCGCCCACAGGACTGCCGCATACTGGATGTTTTTCCCTTTTCACACCATTCTTTGTAAACCCTAGAAATGGTTGTGCGTGAAAATCCCAGTAACTGAGCAGATTGTGAAATACTAATAGACATTCAGTTTGGAGTTCAGAAGTTTGTCTTGACCAGGACCACACCCCTAAATGCATTGAAGCAACTGCCATGTGATTGGTTGATTAGGTAATTGCATTAATGAGAAATTGAACAGGTGTTCCTAATAATCCTTTAGGTGAGTATATATATATATATATATATATATATATATATATATATATATATATATATATATATATATATATATATATATATATATATATATTCATCATTATTTCAGTTTATTTAATTTCAAGTAATGCAAATGTTGGTTTTGTTTTTGTTACCTAGATAATAACCCTGCTGCTGCTTATTTTTTATTTATTTATTTATTTATTTATTTATTTATTTATTTATTTATTTTTTTTTATGTTATTGAAGTTAAAGGGATAGTTCACCCAAAAATTTTAATTCTATCATCATTTACTCACCCTCAACTTATTCCACGCCTGTATGAATTTATTTCTTCTGCTGAACACAAAAGAAGATATTTTAAAGAATGTCAGTAACCAAACCGTTGATGAGACTTCCTTAGTATTTTTTTTTTTCCCATACTATGAAAGTCAGTGGTTACTGACATTCTTAAAAATATCTTCTTTGTGTTAAGCAGACGAAATTCATACAGATTTGGAACAACTTTACCGACAGTTTGAGGATCCAAAGTTACAAGGTTTAGTCACAAGCTCTTTTAAATACTTGTTATTGGTTAAATATTTGCAAAACAGAGACAGGTGTAAAAGGTGACCAAAAGCAATGATATAGGAAAAATAAATAAAAATGACGAAATATGGAATACGAGGTTTCCGCTCGACAGCGACTATCAAATATGAATGTTTAAAATCCTCATGAAATCAAAATCTTATTTACTTGTTACTACACATTACAGGTCTTGGGGTGAACAATTAATCCGTGCAAGTTAATACGCAGAAAAAAAGGGCGTTTCCTTTCCAATGATGGCAGTTTGACGGCTTGGGTTTGAATATCCTTAACCACTCCCCTCCAACTGTTAGTCTGCTATGAGCGCGAGATGGAGAGGAGGAGCGCTGAAGTAAAACCCTGCCCTCTATTCAATAATAAAATCAGTTGCAACTTCCGGATCACTGGGACTTTAAAACAATAATTTTTCCACCACAGTCAATTGAACCGTATTTCATGAGATTATTTAATGTAAATGTAACCTGGAGTTGCATTAGCTGTAGAGCTCCATGTCTCTCAGCTGTATGGGTTTCTGCAGGCCTGCAAGATGTTTGAGATGCAGACGGTGTGATGATGCGTGAGTGTGAGCGCTGTCTGCTCCGGAATGGAGGTAAACATAGAGGTCACGCCTCTATCTGCAACATCCTATACTGACGACGCCACCAGCGTTGGATAAAAATTCAGAGGCAAGGAAATGGGTTCTTTCAACACAATCTCCTGAAAAACTGTTACTATTTTATAATATGCATTTGACTGTGAATTTAACCTCAGCTAACCTAAGAATATATGATCGATCGTACGAACACATACGAATGAGATTATATGAAGCCACCGATTAGACAAAATATAAAACAGTTAAAAATTGCCATTAGAGTGTGTTGGTCCTTTCTATTTATGAGTGTCTATATCCAACTTTTTCTAAACTCTCAACACAAATTGCACTAATTGCACAATCATTTCAATTCCACTCAAATTTGAATTCTACAATCTACCTAATTTTCAATCCAGAAATTTAAAATATATTAAAAATTCATGTGTGAATGATGCCCCACCTTGGACATCACAGAGCAAAGAATGAGCAAATATGCTGCAACCAGGAACAAATTGAAAAAAATCTACCGCAGAGGACAGTAAAACGGATCACACAATGCAATTTGAATGATGTCTTGTGAGCATGATGTAAGGTTATGAAGGGAACATCACAAAGGCAGGAGAATAATGAGTTCGTCCAAGTTCATTACAAGGCTTTTGAACGTTTTATGGCTCTTTTCGTGCAAGACATCACAGCATCGTTGAAATCCACGGCGATGTTGGCGAATCCGAATGAGAGCTACAAAATGGGCTTTTCTTGAAGCACAGAAGAAACAAATCAAGTAAACATCCCCAGGCCTCGAGTAATTAAATTTTGACTTAAGAGAGAATCATGCGGTGAGGTAAAAAACGGCCTAAACTTGACATTGCATTTTAGACATTCTCTACGATATCAGAGGGAATTATTTTATTTTTTAGAAGCCTAACCCATTGCAGATTGTTGCATCACTAGGGACTCATTTCCAAAAACAAAACAAGAATGGGTGTGGGGTTACCCGCCGATGTCATCAGACGGACGTTGAGCATCCAAGCCCTTGGCAGAGGCGCCCCAAGGCCAGATGTGACTATCATTACTGAGGCATGTCATCAGAACCGGCCTGCAGTACAGCCCTCCTCCTGTAGGGGGCGGCATGATGGACGCTAATCCAAATAAACATCTTCAATGAGACAATGAATGTCAGCTCATGTAAAATAAATAAATCACAATCGGTTAATCAACAAGAACGTATGCATGACTGATGAAAGGTATTGATTTAATATGCATGTGCATAGCTTGAGGTATCAGACCGGGCTATAATTCAATATTTTTCGCAGGCAGGGTTTCTTGATGTGGTTTAATTAGCCAACAAATCAATACCCTCATGTGTCTGAACTCCATATGGAATGTCAGAGGGAGCACACCATAATATGTTTGGAGCGTTAGCTCTGTGCCTCCAGCTAAAGAATCATCTGCTTTGCTCCACACACCTGTTTCTCTCACCGCCGTGAACGACAAACCCTCTGCAGACCTTGTGTGACTTCACAAAGAAGTGAGGCTTGAGCCTACAATCTCATTTAACTCTAAGTGGTTTGTGTGAAACGGAACTCAGCAGATGCACAGTGCCTGCCCAGCCACGCTAAATGTCATCGGTTACGCTAACAAATGCAAGCATCTTGGGATTTTGTGAAATTTGAGCTTGCGCACTTGACTGTAACAGCGACTGCATCGGTTTGTAGTGAGCTTATATTGAATATCTATACAAACATGCTAGCTTCTGCGACACCTTGTTACTGACTTCCTGTTGCTTTCGTGGAGACGTACGGTGTAAGATACAGTGTATTTTTAGCAATTATATGTGGTACTGTCAGCCATCGAACTTAACAGCCTGATCACTTTCTCCTTTTTTCTAGTGCAACTCCCTCCATCTTAGCGGCCGAACTGTCAGTCAGTCATGGTTTGATGTGTGCATCTGAAGTGGGTTCAGTCGATGTCAAAACTTTCAATTCTATTTTATACGCATCACTAATGACACCCCCACCACCACCACCACCACCACCACCACCACACACACACACACACACACACACACACACACACACACACACACACACACACACACACACACACACACCACTTTAAATTCGCTCTGCCCTTGCGTTGTTAGCAGAGCAGCACCACAGTGCCCCCTCCTGGTGGCAGGCGGGACACGTCTCATTTCACAAGCTTCCCTCTTTTTCTGAGTCACATTCATCAAAGCCTTGGGTGCAGTTTGATCTCTTTGCACATTCTATTTTAATCATGTAAGCATGTCAGAAACGTCTCCCGATTGCATTTTTTTTACTCTTGTAAATCCAGCAAATTAGTTTCACAGAGAGATTCTTAAGCAAATTAGTTTAGCTCCCATCAGTTTAGGCTGAGTCTTATGTAGGTGTCCCTCACATAATGAGACCCGGTTTAACAGGAATTTGCATTTTAAAACGCACATAATTTGTAATCTTAATTTGCAAAACAAGCCCAAAACACATTTTTGGAAGAGGAGCCTTAAGAGCAGTTGAGCTCAAGTGATAGCATGTGGAATGCAAAAGCACAAGACGTGTCTGCCATTGAAATGATGGGTTTCACCTCAACAGTTTCTGCCAGGCTGTCTCGTCTCGTGGTCAGCTGCCTGGGATCTTCACAGGGTTGTGTTGTGTTGGTCCATATCAAGAATGTATTTAAAAGCAAAGAAAAATGAGATGAATTTAGTGGTTTTTAGCTTTGCAAGCTGCGACGCAGATATGAGATTTAATATCTGATTATTTATCAGATCATTTCACCATTTGGCTTCTCGCTTCTCTCATTTCTCTCCCCAAAGAAAGTGATTTAAATGCTTTTCTCCCCATTTATTCACATAATTGAATTCCTTTAATACCCTTTAAGAAATGAAACACAATAAAATAAGTTAAGCATTTTAAATTATCTGTGAATGTTTTTAGAATTTGTTTAATAACAGGTAAGTGCAATTGGATCTCCCGTACAAAATATATACATTTGAAATATAGATACCATTCAGAAGTTTGGGGTCAGTAAGATCATTTTGATCGTTTGATTTGATTTAATCAAAAGTGAGAGTAAAGACATTTATAATGTTACAAAAGATTTATGTCAAATAAATGCTGTTCTTTTGAACTTTCTATTCATCAACGAATCCTGAAAAACAAATTCATCACAGTTTCCACAAAACTTTTTCAACATTAATAATGTTTCTTGATCATCAAATCAGCATATTAGAATGATTAGAAGAAGACTGGAGGAATGATAGTGAAAATTCAGCTTTGCCATCACAGGAATAAATTACATGTTTAAAGTGTATTAGAAAGCATTTTAAATTGTAATAGTTCACATTTTTTTCAGTGTTTTTGATTAACATGCAGCCTTGATGAGTATAAGAAACTTTTAAAAAGTAAAAAAGTATTTTTTTCCAACCACCAAATTTTGAACAGTATATATTACAGGGGTCCTTGATTATGATTTCACTTTTTTAACTTTAGTTAGTGTGTAATGTTGCTGTTTGAGCTTAAACAACATCTGCAAAGTTACGGGTTGATGACATCACAAACCCTAAAATTGACATAAACCCTGTCCCTGGGAACATGCAACAAAGGGGGTGAGACCCCCGTTGAGAAGAGGAAGAGTTGTAGTAGAGCACATTTAGGAGTCTGCTCAAGCTGTTGCACTTTTCACATTTATTGCTGTAATACAGTACGTAAGACAAATGCACTAGCATGTCATAAAGCAAGATGATAACATAATATATAACTGTAATTAAACTAAACTATACCTGATCTATCTTCATGCAGCATATATTCTCTGGCTCTGAAGGCATCTTACAACAGTTCCCACACAAGCAATTTATAGATTATCATGAAAGAATATGGTAATCGATGACTTGAAGATAGTTAACTCCACATCAGCTACATAAATTCATCAACTAACCGTTCAGAAACATCCTGTTGCATTCTACATTTTGTCACTTCTTCTTGAGTCTCTTCATCATTGTCTGACTCCGGTTTGAACATAAAAGGCTGAACAGTTTCTGACATTTTCAGTGCGTATCTATGTGAGGTAATCGGAGTTGATAGCATAAGCTCTTGAAGCTCCACCCTCTTCTAGAAAGGGGGCCGGGAGCACCAGCTCATTTGCATTTAAAGGGACACACACAAAACCTGCGCGTTTTTGCTTGGTATTTTGAGCTAAAACTTCACATACACACACTGGGGACATCAGAGACTTATTTTACATCTTGTAAAAAGGGGCATAATAGGACCCTTTAAATAATAATGTGTTATTATATATTATAGTTAATATATTTAATATATATTTATTTGGTATATGCTTGAAGAATGACTAGATAAAAGACTGGCAGTTTTATAATAAGATGAATTGTTATAGTGTCTTTGCTAAACTTACTTGTAGCTGGAAATGCTTTATTGTGGACTTAAAGTTACAAAATCCCCCAATGAACCCCATTAGGTATCTTCTGCTCTAAAAAAGCAACTTGCCAAAGCCTCTGTGCAGTATTTGATGTGATCTGAGGAGAAAGGACCCCTAACATAAGAGAATTCCTGGAGAACAAATGGCCATAAAGGAAACTTCAAAGGATGCTGTTTTCTTTAGTGTGATCTGAACATTTTTGTTTTTTTGGTTTTTTTTCAGAAACCTTGTGATCCTTTTAAATGCTGTTCAGAGCAAGTTCATAGAAAGACGAAAAGAGAGTGCAGATGAAAAAGTCTGAAGGCAATTGATACAGATCAATAGTTGACTGAGGCAGATGGCTTGAGTTTGAATGTATGGAAAATTCAGTGATAAATGGAACCTTTTAATAAAAACGATGACCTTGAACATAGTTGTACTTGCTTGCTGAGCAGCCGGAAAGTAGGAGTGTATGCAACCGAACAACTGAATACACCCACTATGAGGAGGCAGAGCCACGGCCAACAGACGCCCACTTGAACACCCATGCATTTCTCTATGTCTGTGCAATTGCTGACTCTTGCTCTTGATGGGCAGCAGAAATTTGTGAATTAGTGCTAATAGTGTAGCAGTCAGTCAATAAATCAAGCAATCTACTGAACATTAGAAACAAACTGATCAATCAAACATTGCATTAGGAATGAGAATGACAAATATTGAATTAATGCATCAATCATTGAATCAATCAGTCAGTAAATCCACTCAACATTAGGAATAAATCAATCATTCAAACCTTGGATGAATCAATGAATCAACAAAGTAATGCACTAGGAATGACTCAGTCAGTCAACCAAATCCTGAATCGATGAATCAATCATTGAATCAATCAGTCGGTCAATCCACTGAACATTAAGAATGAATCAATCAATCAATTAATAAAGTAATGCATTAGGAATGACTCAGTCAATCCATCAAATCTTCAATAATTGAAGTAATCAGACAGTCAGTCTACTGAACAATAGGAATGATCAGTCAATCAAGTTTTGAATGAATCATTGTGTTAGAGCTGCACGATTCTGGATAAATTGAGAATCAAACAGAGATCACGATTCTGAAATTTCTGACATTACTAGAATTTCTGACAAAATGTTAATTGCTGCAGTCTATTTAAAACATATAATTAATCTGAATAATAAAAAAATAAAATAAATAAAAACTTGGTTGAATGAATGATTCAACAACTCAGTGGCTGAATCAGCATTTTTTAACAAATCTCTTGAACAAATGGTTCAATGACGATAAATTTTAACAGTCATTAGTCGCCACCTTCTGGCATAACAATGTAATCGATTACAAAGTTAATTTCAAATGGAGATATGACTCATCAATCCACCAAACCCTGACTCAATCATCAATCAGTCAGTCAATCTACTGAACATTAGGAATGGATCAATCAATCAAACCTTGGATAAATTAATGAATCAACCATGTAGTCAGTCAATAAACTAATGCATTAGGAATGACTTAATCATTCCACCAAAATTTGAATCAATGAATCAACCAGTCAACCAATCTGTCAGTAAATCTATTGAATATGTGGAATGAATGAATCAATCAAAACTCAAATGAATCAATCAGTCAGTCAGTAAACTAAGCATTATGCATGATTCAATCAATCAATTAAGCCACCAAATCTTGAATTAATCAATCAATTACTGAATCAATCAGTCAGTCAATTAATATACTGAACAGAATAAGTGAATCAACCAATAATAAACCAAATTAATAAACCGACTGCTGACTTTTGCTATTGATGGGCAGCAGAAATTAGTCCTTAAAGTGTAGAAATTGTATTTTTTTCTCAAGCAGTTTGTGAAGTCTGTAAACGAGGATCCATTATTAGCTATTACCGTTGTGGCCATGAGCAAACCACTTAACCCCAGATTACTTCAGGAGGATTGTCCCTGTAATAAGTGTACCGACAGTCGCTTTGGGTAAAATGTTTTTTCTAAATGACTGCTTGCTTCTTGTAGGATAGATGAATTGATGGGTTGTCACATTGCTGGTGCTGCAGCTCTGATGTTTGTGTATTGGGACAGGTATAATGCTAGTAGACATCACAGCTGGAAGGAAGCTCTGTTTTCTTTATTCAGCCCCACATAATGACACTGAGAGTTAACACAATGTGGAGTGCGATGTGGAAAGGCAACACAGCATAACGTGGAACACATAAGTGGAACACAAGACGCAGCACCATGACAGGACATATGGTGTTAACACACAATGGCACTAACATGACGAGCGTATGGGAGGAAGGAAGTTGTGAGCACAGAAAAGCACAACATGTTGTACGTCACAGACTGTCAAGCATCCCATAGAGCAATTTGTTGATGCCACGGACGCCTAAATATTCTTACTTTCTATTAAGTTGACATTGTATCCTTTTTTTCTTTTTCTTTTTTACCCGCCATAGATGTATAAATCTGAAAAGAAACAATAAAATATATAAACCCCTGCCACTGAGGAATGAATCAAGTAATCAGCAAATCAATCACTTAAAATCGAATCAGTAAATCAATATTATGAATGAATTGTTCAACTGTAGATCCTGGGCCACATTTCCCAAAAGCCTGGATGGATGGATGGATGGATGGATGGATGGATGGATGGATGGATGGATGGATGGATGGATGGATGGATGGATGGATGGATGGATGGATGGATGGATGGATGGATGGATCCAATTAATCAATCAATCAATCAATCAATCAATAATCAATAAACTATGCATTAGGAATGGCTCATCAATCCACCAAATATTGACTTAATGAATCAAACTGTAAACTGCAATAAATCAATGTACTGAACATTATGAATAAATAAACAAATGAATGAACGAACGAACAAATGAATGAATAAATAAATGAATCAATGAATCAATCAATCAATCAAACAAACCTTGAATGAATCAATGATTCAATCAGTCGATTAATAAACAAAATATTGTGAATTACTCAATCAACCAATGTAGCAAATCTTGAATCAATGAATTAATCAGTCAATCAATCAATAATGATAGATATAGTGAAAGAGAAAAGGACATTTAACACATTTTGGGAGGAAAACTTGGTTGTCAAATTGTTGTGTCTAAAGTAATTTTCTAACCTTTATATATGTACTGTATAAGTGAAAAAATGCATGAATACAAATTGTGGATGTGATTTTATATTCTGATGGAAGTAGATTTACATTCAGGAAGGTCCAACCCCTACCACTGTATTTTCATAGTGTACAGAAGTTCATCTTTTATCCATTTATCAATTATACTAATGTCATCTTCCAAAACTTTTTCAATTATCTCAGGAATGGGGTTTGCAAACAGCCCAAGTTTATTCACTCATTCACTCCCTCAATTCTGTCCTTCTCTATAAGGAAAGTGCTTCACACAAACCCTGTGAGCTCCACAGTGCTTTAAATTGCCAGTTTAATATTAAACTATTAATTTGCCATAATAATGTACTCCTCAGAAAAGACAATCTCATCAAGAAATGTGGTGGTTATGATAAATTACTAATGCATTAGTAATATCAGAGCATGAATAATTGATGCACAACTGACCTGCCATGAAAGAGAGCTGTAGTCGTGGAGACAGCAGTATGATTAGCACAAACCCCTCTGGCTCTGTGGGTTTGGAGAGGAATGTGTGTGGGAGGGTGAGCGTGTGTGTGTTTGAGGTGTAGAGAGAGAGAGTGTGCATGTGTTTGCTGCCTCTATGAAGGCCACAGTGCGGCCAAACACATGGATTTCTCAGAACTTGACCGTGTGTGGAGGAAGCAGAGCTGCATTATGGAGAGGCCAAAGGATATTTTTATGGCTCTGAAGTTGCCTTTCATAGCTCAAGAGCTTTAATGGATTTATCAGTTATGCCTTTGTCTCAGATGTTTCTCCTAAACTCCACTGGCAAAATACAAATTGTAGACAAAGAGTGTGGAGCTACAGTATATCATGATGATGATGTGGCACAGGCCAGATAATTTGATTCTGGAAACTAATGTTTAAATTAAAAAAGTTAAATGGGCAATGGTCATGAATAAGTATTACATGTGGAATACTCGAAAACGTTTTTTACTATTACAGCTGTTGAGATGAACTAATCGTGAAGAGTATTAATTATAGCATTATATTTAGATCTACTCCTGTCGCAGGAAATGTTGCAGTGATGAGCTTTGTAGGCGATGACAGACATGACTGTTGAGCACATGAATGCAATGATCTCCATTTCTGCTTTATTCACAACTCACAGTGCAAACACAATGTAAATAAGAGATTCATTGTGCAGTGTAGACAGCATCATTGATTATAACGGGAGTTTTGGTGAGAGTCACTGATAAACCTGTGCTGTGTGATTGATATCTCCAGCGATTATAAAGGATGCTTGCTTTCTGTATAGTTCATTTAATCACAATTTAGGGTCCATTTACACGACACCATTTTCGACTAAAAACTGAAAACATTTTATGTGTTTGGCCCATAGACTGTAAAAAATATGGACATAATGTCCGTGACGTCACCCGTAGGTTTCTGAGGAGCATTTTTGAAGCCGTCTAGAGCCAGCCGTCGTAATCTTGGCAGAACATCACTGCGTGTCATGCTGGGATAGCTGAAAATGGGCAAAGAGGCGGGGCGTGGGTGGAGCTAAGGTGCCTGGTTGCTGAAACCAAGCCTGCCTAGCTCGACCATAGTGGCAATCCACCTGTCACTCAAGTGGCCACGCCCTTAATTATGCTGAACTTTAAGGCTTAATATAATTTAAACGGATGAGTTATAAAAATAAAAATAAATCACCGCCTCACAATTGTCATGAAGGGCAAAATTAGCTATATAGACCAAAAACACTTTTTGTACTGTATTTTTATTTTATAAAAATATTTTTTTCTGCTGTAAAGTTGGGCATTTTAACATGTGGGAGATATAGATTTGACTCCCTTTTGGGACTCCCTTTTGGGAAAAAAATTTATTTTTATAACTCCCAGTCTCTACCGGCCAGTCGATGAATTGCAGTATAAGTCACTTCCCTGTTGGCTTCAAGAGAGACCGGAGGTTGCCACTTGGTTTGGCCATCATTTACATGACAACGCATTTAGGGGGCTTGGAAAGTTTTTGAAAATGATACTGTTATTGTCTGTGTGAACGGGGATTGTTTAGACAACATTGTCGTCTGTACGCAGAAAATGCAAAGGAAAAATGTTTCCATTTTTAGTGCATCATTGCCGTGTAAACATATCCTTAATATACAGATTTAGTTACTGGCTTGATTTACTGACACATAAACAGAAATAAACATGTCTGTACATTAATCATTACATTATATTACATTAGAATTAACACGATTACTTGTTGTGGCATTACTGTTGGGTCCATATCTTACAGTAAAAGACTGCAAAGCCTGCGCCAAAATCGTGGCCGATTTACCAAAGAATCCACAGTGAAATGCACTGAACAAACAAATAATGCTCAACTGAGACATTCACATAGTTGAAAATAAATAACCACTTTCCTAGGATCCTTTGGAAGGTAATGTTATCTTTAGCCCAGTGATTCTGTATTTCTCTTCTTTTCTTCTCATCTCACTAACGGCCAAAGATGCGATGATGTTGAAGTAGGCATCGATCTGATTCAGCAGAGGCGGTCTTTCATCATATCATTACGTCAAAATGTGACAAAATCTGAAATGAGCTGAGCTTAGTTTCAATAAAAGCTGTTTTTGGATTAACAAGGAAGTTTTGAGTTCTGAAACTTACATGATGTTTTTATTGTACAGTGATCTCTTACATGTCAAAAGATCAAGGAAAATATCCATCCATCATCTTCCACTTATCCGGGGCCGGGTCGCGGGGGCAACAGTTTAAGCAGAGATGCCCAGACTTCTCTTTCTCTAGACACTTCCTCCAGCTCTTCGGGGAATACAGAGGCGTTCCCAGGCCAGCCGGGAGACATAATCCCTCCAGCGTGTCCTAGATCTTCCGTGGGGTCTCCTCCCAGTGGGACGTGCCTGGAACACCTCCACAGGAAAGCAGGCATCCGAAACAGATGCCCTAACCACTTCAGCTGGCTCCTCTCGATGTGGAGGAGCAACAGCTCTACTCTGAGCTCCTAACCCTATCTCTAAGGGAGCGCCCAGCCACCCTGCGGAGAAAGCTCATTTCGGCCTCCTGTATCTGGGATCTTGTCCTTTTGGTCATGACCCACAACTCATGACCATATAGGTGAGAGTAGGAACATAGATTGACCGGTAAATTGAGAGCTTCGACCTTACAGCTCAGCTCCTTCTTCACCACAACAGACTGGTACATCGACCGCTGCACCGATCCGTCTGTCAATCTCCCATTCCATTCTTCCTGACTCCAAGTTACTTGAACTCCTCCACTTTAGGCAGGATCAATGAATCAATGAATCAATTCATAAAGAATAAAGAATGAACGAATCAATCAGTTAACTGAACCTTAACAATTAATTAATTAAATAAAAGTGTATACATGAATAAATGATTAAATTAATGAAAATGGGAATAAATCACATTCTTATTATTGAATCAATAAATCCATTCAATTAATTCTTATGAATGAACAAATCGATTGAATCAGTTGAACTTAATAAATGAACTGATGAATCAAACTAAATATTTCATATGCACAGTATGAACAAATCAATCAAAACATTATTAATGATAATGTTCTTATATATCAATTAATTATTCAATGAATGAATTAATCAAAATGTTGTTAATGAACTAATAAATCAGTTCAACTAAATGTAATGAATAATTGAACAAATCAAGAATTCAGCTGAACTTTAATAATAATTGAATCAAACCAAATCTTATATATGAATAAATGAGTCAATAAATGAATGAATGGATCAAAATATAATGAAATCAGTTAAATCAAATCTACACTCTAAAAAAATGCTGGGTTAAAAACAACCCAAGTTGGGTTGAAAATGGACTAACCCAGCGATTGGGTTGTTTTAACCCAGCGATTGGGTTGGTTTAAGCAAACATTTAACCCAACTGCTGGGTTGGGTGACTTCACAATGCTATGAGTCTTATGAACCACTTTATGATGCTTTTTGCCATTTTTATAGCTCAACAGCATTCATTTACTGTTACTGTATGGTATAATATAAACATTCAACCTAACATTTCCTTTTGTGCTCTACTGACAAAAGAAAGTCATACCGGTTTGGAAAGCCATGAGGGTGAATAAATGATCACAGAATTTTCTCTTTTGGTTGAACTAATCTTTTTAGCAAACGTCACCATCACAATCTATGAAAAACAATTGAGACGTTAAACAGATCTCATTTGTATTTTTTCCAACAAAGACGAGAGAGAGTGAATTCGAACAGGCCATGTAACCGTCTTTCACGCTGCCATGTCTATGATTGTGACCAATCATGATAAGTGCCCTGCATTGATTCCGTGTGCTCTCCTTCTCTATCCTACTCACCCCATCGGGTCAATGGGAGAGGTGAGACTATTATCAGCACGCTCTTCACCTACCTGTAATTTAGAGGCACTCACCTCCTGCTATGCTCCTCTTCCTCGTATTGCACACATTTATGTGTGTGTTTGTCTAACCATTTTCCACCCTGTGTACATACACATGTGTGTATGTGTGCTAGTCTGAACATGTGGTAAGTGCTAATTTTATACTTGAGCAGATTTTAGACACTCTGTGTTGGCTGAAAGAGATCCTTATTACCTCCAAAAGATTGTAATGGACCAAAACAGCCTGAGCTTGGGTGTGAAAGGAAAGTCTATAGAATCGTTGTCTCATGAGAGTGTATTACACTCTCTTGTACGCTCTCACCTTGAGGACCATGTAATCTAATGCTAAGCGCTGAACATTACTAGCTTTTCAGCTCAGAAAAACAAAGCAGTAACTCTAAAACTCTAAAATGCCAGTAGTGTTAAGGCTAATGTTTATGAATACACTGCAGAATGGCTATTAGAAATAAGAGGTTGCACATTTTCTAAAGACAATCAATCAGTGGTTCTTTCTTGTGAAAAAGTGGTCACCACTAGCTATGCTAGAATGTTGCTATGGGGTTGGATAACATATAAAAACTCCTATGCTGAAGCACAATTTTTATATATTATATTATTTAGGTCTGTCAAAATTAGCAATTTATTTTTTTTCAGTTTAACTTAACTTAAATATTTAACGCAATTAGCGCAGCATCAGTTTTTTTCTGTTATTCTTTGGCTGCGCTACAGTATATGATCATGCTATCATTCATTCAAGTGTTATTACAGTTTTTTTCTGATGGCTTAAGCACATTTTTTGTAACTATTGGCTATTTTTGAAAAACTCTACACACAAATAAAAAAACCTTCACCAAATCAGCAAAACATTGTAGTTCTCTTGCAAAGGCTAATAAACCTTGCTTAACTCTTTCAAACCTTCAAAAATTGTATTTTCGTATCAAACAGTTAACACAAGCCATCACATTAAGAAGCACACAATGCACCAACTACACACTGATGGTATGAATAAAAAACACATCTGGCTTTTGCTTTCTCTGTGCACAAGGTAGGCCATGTCAGTTTGAGGTCATGCGTTTGTCATAGTTCTGTAAGCATACAGGGATCCAAATTTCAATTACCGGTGTTTATTTACACACCTCAAACTTTTTCCAAGTCAAAACACAAAATAGTAATTTCACAGAGAAAAAATTTAAATAAAAATCAATCTACATTGTGTCGTCTCTGGGTCCGGCCACAAAATTTCGTCTACATCACATGCAATGTCCTCTAGTCCAAGGCACCAGAGAAAATATCTTCTGGAATGCCATATCCAGGCCTGACATGATGCCTGGTCAATATCCCCACATGCCTCCTCCATTGCCTGTAAAAGGGCTTTGCGTTGATGGGGATGACCGTCATAGACCTTCCAGCGCCAGGCAGAGAAGAACTCTTCAATTGGATTCAAGAATGGAGAGTATGGGGGGAGGTTGAGTACAGCGAAGAGTGGGTGATCTGTAAACCAGTTGCGGACCACAGCAGCCCTATGGAAACTAACATTGTCCCATATGATGATGTAACTGGTCTGCTCTGGTCTCTGAACATTAGTGAGCATGTCATGTAAGGTGTCCAGGAATGTAATAATGTGTGCAGTGTTATATGGGCCTAGGGTTGCATGATGGTGAACAACACCATTTTGACCACCACATCATCCTGGGACATTAATTATGACACAGTGTCCAATAATGTTCCTGCCATGTCTCCTTGTTTTAGTGAGGTTAAAACCTGCCTCATCCACAAAAAACTGCTCATGACCCATGGCATCTGCCTCTAGCTCCATCACTCTCTGGACAAGACAAAACAAATGCAGCACAGCAGGCCTATGCACAGCACTACAGTATGCACTTCCAGATTCAGTACCAATGATACTATAGCTTACCTACACATAGTATTACGATCCGTCTAGGGTTAGACCATAATAAATAAATGAAAATATGACTCCCCGGCCCAGTTGTCAGACCCCAAAAAAATTAAACCAATAAATCCAAAATAAAAATAAACGTTTTATTAAGATGAAGTAAGTTGACATAAATAAGTAAATTGAACTGGTATCTCCAAAGTAACATAAAACAAATGGATGTATAGTCTTCAGGAAGACCCAAGGCCCAAAATAACAAACAAAAGCAGGTAATAAATAAAAATTCAAACTAACTTCCCTCACGGTAACAAATAAAAATCCAACAAATTACCCTAACTACACTAACAAAAACAGAGCGAACGGAATTTAAAAAATAAAGGGCAGGTCAACCCTACAAAACATCCATACTGAAAGAAAAAGAAATAAAAAATATAAGCCTATTTAACAAAATCGAAAGAATATGTGATGGAGGTCTGACGGCTGGAGAGGAGACTCCTGTCTGAAAGCGGAAGGGATGGGTTTTAAACCCCCGTCAATTATTGTAGTCCAATCATGGAAAGAGGCAAAAAAAAAAAAAAAAAAAAAAGGTGCTCATCTGTAGTCTTTTCATAGTGCTTACATCCTGACTGAAGTGTTAACCATTAACCAATGAGGTGTTTGGCCAGGTGGCACATGTATTGGTCAATTAACTCGTGTAGTGTCATTTTGAATGGCAGTGTTTGGAAATGGCAAACATGTGACTTTATGTCAGATTGTTGTGTCTTATGCAGAGAACCGTGTTCAGTGCATTTAAAAAGTGCCATTTTGAATTGCAAAACGTGTGTAAAGCAGAAAATGTGTTTAGACTTTAGGAGACTTGAGTAGAGGTTTTGCGCTCTGTGTGTCAGTTTAAATAATCGTGCTCTGCATGTCATTTTACTGTGTTAGCAATTGGAAGAAACTGTAAACCAGCTGCTCTGATCGCTGTCATTAATGTAAAACAGAACAACAGACAAAAAGAAAAGAATTCGCTGCTCTTGACTGATCTTTTGTAGCTTTAATAAGGATTAATCTATATTTAATTTATAATTTATGCAGTTAAGGCTGTGAAGTGTTTGATAACTTCATTCATTTTCTGTATATTTCCTACCTATTAGATCAAATATTTATAATTTACTGTCTGTATGTTGTATCTACATTAATTTGTAGATTAAATGTGAAATTATTACAATAATGTTAGGTGCAATTAGTCACGATTAATTATAACTAATTAATTAGTTAATTTTTAATCAATTGACAGCACTTATATATATATATATATATATATATATATATATATATATATATATATATATATATATATATATATATATATATATATATATATATATATATAATGTTAATGTAAGGGCATAAAATATACAGTTTGTACTGTATAAAAACCTTAGAGTGAACCATGCCTATAGAGATTCCCACGCCTGTGGAGATTCCCGTAAACAACATATCCCAACATCTGTGTGTGTGTGTGTGTGTGTGTGTGTGTGTGTGTGTGTGTGTGTGTGTGTGTGTGTGTGTGTGTGTGTGTGTGTGTGTGTGTGTGACATTTTGTTCTGTGACCTAATCTAAAGTGAGAACTATATACTTCTAAAAACTATTTACAATTCCTTTATGAGCTAATTAAACAATATGAATTGTGTTAATTATAGTGACAGTGAATGAAAACTAAATTGTAGCATATTAATATATTAACAATGAAGAGACTACAATGTATTTACTATGAATTAACTATAAACTAATAGTTTGTTAATGATTTATAAGTACTTTATTACACTTGTAATAAAAAGTGTACATGTACAATGTGACATCGATGGATTGGTATGGATGGTTAACTCTTGACCAGATCTTCATCCTGTTGAAATGAGGGCATCACTAGCACTAGTCACATCCAAACAGATGTGGCTCATGAAACCAATCGCACTGTAGCAGATGTTTCAAATAGCACCAATCACACGGTGGCAGATGTTTCCCACAGAGCTATTTGGATACAAGCAATTACCTCTCAACATAAGCATCTAATACAGGCCGATGTCTCTTGCCGTGTACGTCGTGATACAGGCCAGATGTTCTGCACGCAGGCATGAAGCAACAGCATCTGAAAAGTTCCAGCCGTGGACTAAAGGAAAAGAGGAACAGAAAGCAACGCTGTTTACAGAGAGAGATAGAGCTGTCAAAGCATGCAAAAGGTCAGGGTGTTGGTCAGGTTATAGTGTTGCTATAGTGAACACTGCCCTGTGGTTTCACAACACAGAGGACACGCAGTGTCCTCCCACGGACGAAAGATATTGTGGATCTCTATGTGTTCACTGTTGTTTGAAAGCAAACAGGGGAGGTTAAGAGTTCTTTCTTTATGCTGGAAGGACGACCTAGTGAGAACTATTTTAGAAATGCGTTGAATGCCAGTTTTGCACATAATGCTGCATGATCTCCAGCTGTACACTTTCATCTGAGTTTAGGTCATATTTCTGAAAAAGAAATATGGCATATATATTGGTACATTGCGTATTATGTGATATAAGATTGCAGTAGCACAGATGCAGTGCACAAAAAAAAAAAAAAAAAAAAAACATGCACGGTGATGTGGTTTAAAATGTTCCTTCTATTTACCTTTTAGATTCAATGCAGAGCAAACAGAGGCTTCAGATGTGTCTCTAGAGCCTTGTAATCTCATAAATGTCTTCTATACTTTTCCTTCCTATAATAGAACGGTAGCTATATTGTCATGCACAAGGACCCATTTATATTGTGAGTATAAATATTTAGTGATTATAGAGATGAAAATAAAATAAATAATTGGATTTTTATATTGCCATTGCACTTTGGTTTTGCCATTACCAAGGCCAAACAAATTATTAAAATTTTATATTTTTTATTTTATTTTATAATAATTATAATTGTATTTATTTTACATTTATATTATCTACAAACAGATGCTTTTTTTTAACCACCAAAAGAGAAAAAGAAAAAAACTCAAAACCTTTCATTAGTGAGAACTATTTCAGAAATGCTTTTAATGCCAGTTTGAACATATTGCTCCAGCTGTACTCTTTGGACTGAATTTAGGTCATATTTTTATAAAAAAATAAAAAAATGCTACATTGCTGCATTATGTTCTGTAAGATCACAGTAACGCAGATGCAGCGCATTGAAAAGCACGCTGAATAAAACCCCTAAAAACGATGTTAATCAGAGAGGTCGGAAAAAGCTTCCATCAGCTCAGCCATTTAGAAACAAAATAAGTTTTACCCCCATCTTTATGTTCCTTTTTTTCCCTCCCTCCACTTTTGAACATGCCATACTCTGACACTTTTCCTCTAATGGAGATTTATGAATTAGCCCAGATGCCTGTAGCGTTTAAAATTTTTGGATCTCACAAATGAGATAGTAACTCTCTCCATAATGTATATTGAGGGTGGGAGCCGGTACATGTAGTTTGAACTTTAATCCTTCTTATGTGTCATCAACGCATACAGACAGAGTCCCATCTGTCATTACGAGACACATCAGAGGAAAAGAGAAGAAAGACAGAAAAGTGAAAGGGGGGTTGGGAGGATTCTGTGCAGAAGAATGTAAATTACTGTGACATTATGTTTGAAATCTATCTATCTATCTATCTATCTATCTATCTATCTATCTATCTATCTATCTATCTATCTATCTATCTATCTATCTATCTATCTATCTATCTATCTATCTATCTATCTATCTATCTATCTATCTATCTATCTATCTATCTATCTATCTATCTATCTAGTGGAAAGCAGCTTATAAATCGAACTAAGTTATGTTTTTGTAAATGTAAAAATGCAGAATGTTTTCTGTGAGGGTTGTGTTTTGGGATAGGCTTAGGGTTAGGGGGTATAATATACAATTTGTACAGAATAAAAACCATTATATCTATGGAAAGTCCCCATAAAACATGAAAGCCTGTGTGAGTGTGTGTGGTCCTTGTAAACCCTATGTTATGCGGACAAAGATGACATACATATTGCCACAAAGATGGCAATATCCTTGTGGGGACATTTTTAGGAAAACAGCTTCTAAAGATAAATATTACAAAAATAAAGTAGATCTAATACATTCAGCAATATTTCACGAGTAGGTTATGGCTCTATATCAGCCGTGCTGATATAGAGCCATATCACATGACTACACTGCAAAAAATGCTTTTCTTATTTAGTATTTTTGCCTTGTTACTAGTCTAAATGTCACAAAATTCTGAAATCAAGATACATTTACTAGACAAGTAAAATAACATAAGATATTTTTTCTTGTTTTCTAGAAAATAAAATCAAAATGAAGTGAGTTTTTGCTTAAAGATGCAGTGTGTAAATTTTAGCGGCATCTAGTGCTGAGGTTGTGTATTGCAATCGGCCACCGCTCACCCCTCCCTTTCGAAGCACAGAAGCTACGGTGGCCGACACAGGACAAAGATTTCGTCGTCTGAGACAGCAGAGAGTAACTAGCCCTCTGTAGAGAAGTTTGTCCGTTTAGGGCTACTGTAGAAACATGACGGCCGCAAAATGCTGACTTCACTGTAAGGGGACCGGCGGTGTATGAAGATAGAAATGGCTCATTCTAAGGTAATAAAAACATAACGGTACACATTATGTAAGGTCTTTATACACCACTGAAAACATACTTATGTATAATACATTGCATTTCTGTCAATAGATCTTCATAAATACTACACACTGCACCTTTAAAACAAGCCAAATTATCTGCCAGTGGGGTAAGAGAAATAATCTTGTTTCTGAATTAATTTAGACTGAATTTGCTGCTCAACAGTGGCTTTTTTTATAGCTGTCCTTTTAATAAAATCTTTGTTTTATTTTTTAACAGAAACTTCCCTTAATAAGCCTTTATCTGACCAAGTTATCTTGTGCTGTATATTACTCACAAATATTATGATAGTTAATCTCCATTCAGTTTTCACACAATATTACACATAATGTTTTCATGCCTTTTGCATAACATTGCACCATTTCATGCTTTTCATCTTCAGAGAGATCTTTGTTCCTCCCCATATTGCATGAGAAATGTGGAATAATGTGGAACAACCTCTCTTAAGATTATATATATATATATATATATATATATATATATATATATATATATATATATATATATATATATATAAATAAACGTATTTTGCATCATCTTTAAGTTATAGAAAATAAAAATTACTAAAGAAGATCTAATTAATCAAATGTTACCATTTCATTCATTTGCTGAATCATGCCAGAGGGAAGGTTTAAAAAATGTAGGTGTTCATGAATAACCTTAGAGCAACAGCTCCGGATCTTTGGGTGTCTTTACCGTGGTTAACGTCAGCGTTCATGAATAAATCATCAGCAATGCACTGAACATGACTGGTGTTAAAATGAGATTATGAAGATGGAAATGCTTCTCTCTGAGCAAAACAGCGCCTTTTGCGAGAATGTACTGCGGACACAAAAGTGAAGCACTTTAGTACAAAGCTCAAAAGAATCTCATCTCAACATAAAGCATGCATTTTAATGCTCCTGGACCCTGCTGGCTTGCAATTATCATGAGAACACACAGCACCAGAAAACTTTCCAGTCTTTTATCAAACAAAAACTTGGTCAGATGAATATAGATGAAAGCATGTTTTATTTTGGTGTTATTTCTTCACTCACACCCTCTTGTTAGGACACGTACGACAATCAACTCTCATTGTGCAATTCAGATCATTTTGAAGGGTTCTCAAACTTTCAACGCTTCATATCCTTATTTAATTTTCTATTTTAACAACTGTCACTGGCACTCGCGTTTCATCACGCTGTTGGGAAAAAATAAATGTCCTCAAATTTTCTGAGTTGCCAAATGTTTGTCCCTCACACAGCTATCAGTGTTTCTTATGTATGTGATTTGTTTGAACAGCCTCGACAAATGCAAATGCAGCATCAATTTACATGCAGCAGCGCAGAACTATATACCACAAAAATCATAATATTTCTATGATCGCAGGGTTTGTTTGCCTAAGTTATTTTGCATGGAAGGCCTGGAATGTTTTGCATGTTCTTGACCATTTTGCTGCTGTGAAACTAGCATCTATAAAAAGCCTATAATCATCTATGCTATTCAATTTCACAACCAGCGATCATGTTACTGAATTTGAATGTGGAAACAGTCTAACACAGCGTTTAGGCTCAGATAAATCTCGCTGTTGTACTCACATATTCCTTTTTGGGAAGCTTGCAGGTGAGAGATAAGGTAGAGCCACACTGCACAGATGGCTGAGAACAAAAACATGTTTGTTTTTTCCCCACAGAGAGTCTGAAACTAATAGGTTGGTTGAACAGAGTGAAATTTGTCAATATAAAATGATCTTTTTCTCAAACACACTGTTTAAACGACAACAGGGGACATTTATTTCAAACATACCAACATAGAAGACCTTTTCATATCAAATATGCCTCAAATGTTTCTTATGTTCACCCTTTAGACTCAAATAGAGACTTCAGAGCCTTACAATCTTATAAATGTCTTCTATAGCAGGGTTTTTCCATCCTAAAATTTAATTTATTTTATATGTTTTCATGTACAAAGGACCATTTATACTATAATATTAAGTGATTATAGAGATCTAGATATGAAATATGAAGTGGAGACATGTTCTCTGGAGTGACGAATCACACTTCTCTGTCTGGCAATCCGATGGATGAGTCTGGGTTTGGCGGTTGCCAGGAGAACAGTACTTGCCTGACTGCATTGTGCCAAGTGTAAAGTTTGGTGGAGGGGGTTATGGTGTGGGGTTGTTTTTCAGGGGTTGGGTTTGGCGCCTTAATTCCGGTGAAAGAAACTCTTAATTCTTCAAAGGGTGGGCCAACTCCGTATTAAACCCTACGGATTAAGAATGAGATGTCATTAAAGTTCATGTGCATGTAAAGGCAGGCGTCCCAACACTTTTGGCAATATAGTGTATTTTTAACCACTATTAGAGAAAAATGTATAATCCTAAAGAGAATAATTTTTCATTAAATTCCATGATTATGTATTTGTAGAGCATTTTTTCCTCAATAAATATAATTCTAAAGCAGTTAATAATAATTATTATTATTATTAGTAGTAGTAGTAGTAGTAGTAGTATATATTATATAATAATTGTACGTTAAAATTATTATTGTTGTTGCATCATCATCATCATCATTATCATCACAAATTAACTTTGAAAGCCATTTCAAATTTTGTAGAATCTTTTCTTTTGTTACATATGTATTTCCCAATGAATTTGAGAAGAAACACCTGAGATATTTTAAGGGATAGTTCACCCAAAAATGAAAATGCCTTTATTACTTTCTTTATTCTGTGAAAGAAGATATTTAAAAAGAAATGTTTCAGCTGTTTTGTCCGTATAATAATACAAGTAAATGCGGTATAAAATAACACTGTAAGAAATGGTGGCAATTTTCATTTGAGGATTTGGTTCATTTTATTTCGATAGTCCACTTGAGAGACTTTACTGACTATAAATAACTTTGCAACTATATTTCAACTAATCTGCACTAGAGTATTAGTAGACTGTGGGTTAGGGTTTGTAGAATAAGTTTGTGGAATAAGTTGACGTAACGTATGACGACCCTGAATATAAGACGACCCCCCTATTTTCCTTATTTTTGTGAAAAAAAGGTGCTCGCCACCTCCGAACATTGCATTCTGTGACTCCAAATTTTTTGTCAGCTTTGCAGTTATTAGATGATTCTGCCTCATTCACGACCATAAGTTTAAAGTTGGTGTCATAACTGTTTCGAACGTGTTGGTTTATTTGACCAACTTTTGAAGCTCTTTTCTCAAAATGATCTCTTCATTTCTCCATGGCGGCACTTTACTGTTTATTTAATTCATAACACTGTCACTAATTACGTAGCCTATCGTGTTGGCGCCTTCTACTGTTTCCCCCTGCTTTCTCTCTTCCCCCCGTGATTTAGTCTATATCGCGAATATAAGACGACCCTCCATTTTTCAGCCTATTTTTAGGACAAAAAACCTAGTCTTATATTCAGGTATATACAGTAGTTTCAAAGTTACTAGAATGTCTGTTGGGAGAGCATCACAATAAAGTGTTAACAGATAGTCAGCTAATACTCCATTGACTACTAATTGACATAGTTGCAAAGATACTTATAGTTAGTATAATGTCTAAAGTGGGCCATCGAAATAAAGTGTTACCTTGGATTTGACTGATTTTCTGTTGTAGGGCACACATGCAGACCTGCAAATGGGAGTTTGATTACTAAAGCTGAGACTCTGAAGAGCCAGCTGGACCGGAGAGCTTTTACAAACCCTGGCTAAGGCAAGCTATAGACCTTATTCAGAGCAGCACCATGACAGGTATAAAAGCGAGGCTTACACTTTATTTCAAGGTGTCATTGTTAAAGTACTGAGTAATATTAATTAACTACATGTACTTACTATAGGGTTAGGGTAGGATTGGTTGAGGGTTAGTTGCATGTCATTTTGCATAATTTACTGTTATTACTATGGTAAGTACATGTAACAAGGACACTGTAAAATAAAGTGTTACCAAAAGCTGTATAAAGCTCCCTGATTACTTATACTTTTCCACAGCTCATGTTGTCTGGAGTTTTTTGTACTGAAACTTCTTGGGAATATATTTTTGCAGTGTACTGTCAGCAGAACAATCCAAAAACACATTAACCCTTAAATGCATACCTCGGGTCTTTAGTGACCTGGGACGTCATTCACTACCCTCATCCTCGTTCATTTTTTTAAAGTTAGACATCAACCTTCTGTCATGCAACGTGTTTATCAAAACTCACGAAGACGATGACGAACTTGAAACAGGAACTTTAACAACAAAAACCTCAGGAAACTGTCAAATAACACAAGTATACATTGTACAAGTATATTTTTTTCTGCACAACAATAATTTAATCTTTGATGACTGAATAAGTGTAATTCACCTTTATTCCACAAGTTGATACACAATGATGAATTGACATTTCACTCATAGTTACTGCAGGCAGAAAACTAAACAATAGGAAGAATCATCAGCAAAACTTGAAATAGTCAAGCGATTTACTGCAGAGCAAGAACTGAACACAGTCAAATATTAGTGTCACTGTCACTTGATGGTGGATCTGTTGAAAATGATAGTTTTGAGGATATGTTTGAGGTCACAAATATGAGCTAGATGCTGAAATGAGCTCTGACGAGGACAGTGATGATGGTATAAAACATCTGCTCAAACTGAACCCTTCCAAGGTAACAAAAAATGCTTTATTTCATTCTTCTGTAAGTGTTACTCTAATATCAGGAGAGTTTTATATTATCACGACAGGTAGAGATCCATCCATGTTAGATACAGATCCGGGTCGTTAAAGACACAAATATCTAATAATGATTGGCGAAACATTCATGCATTTAAGGGTTAAATAACTGTACAACCCTCTGAAGTAATATATGTCTATCCCTCAAAGCCTTGCTTTCATTCCAGTTTAAAAAAAGAGGGCGCTGATGTGAATAAGGTCTATTGTGCCTCAGCTGGGAACTGTGGTCAAATCTGACCTGGCATCAACCAGAGCCAGAGGAGGCCGAGGAGACGCCAGGTAGAGGGCCATGATCCAGCAGCTGAAGACCAAGACTGTGGAACAGGTTTTGGAGTCTGGTGACTCTAATTCAGAAGTGACACCAGCTGGATTCCTGACAGGAAGTCAGTGAGGAAGTGACCCGGGAGCAGCGGGAATGAGTCAGGACCCAGATGGAGCAGCTCAGAGGTGTGAATGCAGTGACACGACCTGTTCTTCAGCAGAGTAGCACTTAACAATCTCTTTGTTATGATAGCTAATATTTATATAACAATATATGCATTAAAAGGATCAGAATAGGAAATACAGGGGTAAAGGTCAACAATGCGTCAACCACCTTGTGAACGGGGTTTGAGCATCATCTCTTGACATGTAAAGTAAAGATATAAATGCTGTATATTTTCCACATAGTTTACATTGGAGTTTATTTTCTCACCTTCCTGCCTTTTATTATTAAGAATGTTTTTAATTGAACTAACACCGTCTCATTTCTTTTTGCTCTGAACATATTTTAATTAAATTTATGCCAATGTCACTACATTCATAAAGGCCAGACTAAATTCCAGCAAGAGCCGAGTCAGTGAATGCAGATGGAGAATGCCGGTAATGAGAGAGCACAGAAATGAGGCTCAGCTTTGATAAGATGTTTACACTGAAGTGTGTGTGTGTGTGTGTGTGTGTGTGTGTGTGTGTGTGTGTGTGTGTGTGTGTGTGTGTGTGTGTGTGTGTGTGTGTGTGTGTGTGTTTTATTTCAACATAGTAAACTGAACTCCCAAGGTCTGGAGGGCAGAATGAAAGCTTTTGAGTGCAAGCATTGCAGAGCTGCTGAAACATTAGAAGTAAGGTATTCAGTCAAAAAGAATTCATTTTATAATTTCTTGTTTCAAGCACAGGAATTAGACCTCGAGGCCGTCAGTCACACGTTACAATCTACTGTGGCCCGAGAACATTACTACAGGTCTGGCAGACCAAATTAAATGAGATAAAGATTGAAGTAAAACACTTAATATGATGGGAAAGCATCAATATTACTATTGCAAATTTTTTTTACACAAACCCATGACCCAAAATATTGAAATATTGAATACAGCTCAACCCAGATCACTTGTGATACAATCAAACTATTTAATGTATTACGGTATATACACTACCTTTCAAAAGTTTGGGGCCAGTAAGATTTTTTTGTAATACATTTATTCAGCAAGTATGCATTAAATGTTTCAAATTAACTATTCTGGGGGAAAACTAATCATAAATATTAAGCAGGACAACTTTTTTCAACATCACTGTAAACCCTAACGCTCAAAATAATTAATTGGTTTGAGTAAAGCCAACTCAAATTAAACAAATTAGTTCAAACAAGTGAACTTTTATGAGTATGTTGAACTGACACATTTTAAGTAATCTGAATTGTTTCATTGTTTTGAGTTTTATGAACTTGTTTCTTTTCATTTAGACTAACTTAAATTTAACTTAAACTGGGCTGGGATTTCTATTTCCCAGCATGCTTTGCCATGCCACTCAAAGTGTACAGTAAATGCTTAAATTAAGTGTTATATTATGTTTGTTTGTTTGTTTGTTTGTTTTGTGTGTGTGTGCAAGATTAACATTAAGTGGGAGATTTAGTAGTGTTTAATGTTTTGTTATGCTAGTTTAGAAGAGTTTCTGTTATGTTGTTTTCTTAAGGGTTACCATCATGGTGAAGAGTGGAGCTGTCCCCTTATATTGCTGTCCTCATTCAGCAAGTGCTATGCTATGCTAATGCTACCAAAATAGTGTGTAATAAATTAGCAAGGTGTCATTTATTGAACTGAATTATTGAAAAGTTGGAAAGCTAGTCAAGTTTCCACTACTAAAAATGTGAGATTATATGATATTTTTAAGTTAAATGTATGAATTAGCGTACTCAAATATTTCAAGTTCAGAGCAATTCAAATGTATGACAAAATAAAAATCTGCAAGTTCTGCTTACTTAAACTTTACATTTCTAAGCTTAAATAATTTGAGGCAATTGACTGCCTCAATTTCTTTGAGTTTTGCCAACTTATTCGGGTTTACAGTGATTGATAATAATAATAAGAAATGTTTCTTGAGCAGCAAATCAGCACATTAGAATGATTTCTGAAGGATCACGTGACACTGGAGATTGGAGTAATGATGCACTGGAATAATGACACATTCTTATTTTGTTGATCCTGGAACAACATTCCTGCCACAAAAATTAATACTAACCATATCCCTACCCCTAAACCTAATCTACCCATAAGTTATCCCTAAAAATAGAGGGAAATGATAGTTAATATCACTGATGTAGAAACACCTAATCTTGTAAGTCTAAACTTGACATAAACTCAAATTTTATTGGTTGATGTTGATCCAGGAACATGATGTACTTGGTGAAATCAGGTTCTGCAGAATGAATACATTAGAAATACATACTTTATGTCTCTACACTATATTACCAAAAGTATTGGGATGCCCCTCCAAATCACTGAATTCAGGTGTTCCAATCACTTCCATGGCCACATGTGTATAAAATCAAGCACCTAGGCATGCATTCTACAAACATTTGTGAAAGAATGGGTCGCTCTCAGGAGCTCAGTGAATTTAAGTGTGGTACCGTGATGGGTTGCCACCTGTGCAATAAGTCCATTCGTGACTACTAAATATTCCACGGTCAATTTTTAGTGGTATTATAACAATTGGGAAGCAATTAGGAACAACAGCAACTCAGCCACGAAGTGGTAGGCCAAGTAAAATCACAGAGCGGGGTCAGCGCATGCTGAGGCACACAGTGCGCAGAAGTCGGCAACTTTCTGCAGAGTCATTAGCTACAGACCTCCAGACTTTGTATGGCCTCCAGATTAGCTCAAGAACAGTGCGTAGAGAGCTTAATGGAATGGGTTTCCATGGCCGAGCAGCTGCATCCAAGCCTTACATCACCAAGTGTAATGCAAAGCGTCAGATGCAGTGGTGTAAAGCACGCCGCCACTGGACTCTAGAGCAGTGGAGACGTGTTCTCTGAAGTGACAGATCACAGTTCTCTGTCTGGCAATCCGATGGACGAGTCTGGGTGTGGCGGTTGCCAGGAGAACGGTACTTGCCTGACTGCATTGTGCCAAGTGTAAAGTTTGGTGGAGGGGGGATTATGGTGTGGGGTTGTTCAAAGTTCATGTGCATGTAAAGGTAGGTGTCCCAAAACTTTTGGCAATATAGTGTATATGTGTCAAATTATTTATACACATTTTTATCGTGGCTTGGGGAAATGTAATATTATAAAAAATTAATTAAAAAAAGAGATAAATTGGTAATGTGCTTTCTTGACATGGCCCTAACAACAGCTGAGCGATGCACTATAATCCTTTTTAGAATACCTTAGCAACCGCATAACAACACCCCTGCAAGCATCCAGAACACCTTAGCATTCTGGCAGCAACATTTGCATGGATAAGCAGCACTCCTGTTTTCTTCAGAAAATACAGAAATCTAGTTTTGACTCGTTCACTTTCCCTTTCTACATTTTAAACATTATTACACGGGCTACATTTCAGATTTACAGCATAAATCTATACAGAAAAGCAATGATGTTGCACGAAAGCAGCACTGAATGTAAAGCAGCTGAGGACAGACAACTGTATGTCTTTCTGTTCTCTGCTTCTTTTCCTAATATAAGACAGATCAATTTAATAAAAGTTAGAAATATTTTCGTTAGAAATGCACAATGCATCGGATATTGCTGTACCATATCTGATATTGCTGAAATTAGCATTTTTATTATTATTTATTTATTTATTTATAATGTCAGTTGATATTAGATATTTAATGGTTTGTGCTCGTTCTTTACATTTTTATATTTAGATTACCTACATAATAACACAGTCAAATGTAATCTTTGGAAAATATTAAGATGAATATCCATTTTTTCATACTGTACATAATGTTGTGATGCCTAAATTCACTTGCAGAATGGTTTTAAATTCTATACAAAGCATGTCAGGCATTTATAAGCATAAAATTAATAGGTTTATTGTTATCGAGCTGGATTTGAAAAGCCTATTGTCTGCAGTGTTGTTCCTATGGCTGAATCCAGTGTGATGTTGTTTAATTGTCAGAGTTATAACATTTCCTAACTCACATCACAAGCGTTTTAGTGTCTACAGCCCAGACTCCAGGTCTAGAAGCTCTGCTAGTCAACAACAGCTCTACTCACAAATTCAGACAGAAAAACAGACGTCCGCACCGCAAGAGCTCAAAGCAGAGGAAAAGAAACCGAGAGCGAGCACAGGTAAAACATACTCTGTTATTCCGTTCTGTTTACTGCTTCACACACAAACAGCTCATGACAGGACAGAAAGAGATGAAAGAGTCTTTTTGTGCTCACAGACTGCGTACTCGCCAAACAACAAAAGCTACTGGTTTTCTACAACCATCCGCTGGTGTGACAGCACAGACTCGTCCATTGAATTCAGTCCAAATAAAAGACAAGATATGACGTGAAAGTGTGCATTTGGCTTGCTTTACCTGTTCTGATAAATCATCTCAACATTGCTTTATTCTCTTTCATGGGGATTTACAAATGGGGTTGTGTTGATGGAACAGAAAACATCACCGAAAAATACAGGTTCATACATGCAGTCATAATATAAACCTATATATATATAGCTTTGATGCAGAGATTCATGATCATCAAACTGAAGTTCTCTCTCAGCTCTCCAGTGTCCTCTAGTGGCCAATGGACTTGCATTTTCAGTAAATTGTGTCTGGCAGAGAAATAAAATATTGAAAAAATTGATCGAAGGTAATAAAACTCGGACAAATAAAAAATATACATATAATACAAGCAGTGTCCTAATCTCTCAAAAAGTTCAGCAAGTCATACTGATAAGCCCGGCTAATGAGCAGCTGTTTTACTGAATTTCAAGTGCTGCTCATTTGTTGTCAAATCTTGAAGCTGTTATAAGCCTTAAATCTTGATGGTAGCCCAGGCCTTGGACACAGAGATGAAGTGTAATTCCACTGAGAGTCTGTCTGAAAAACAACATAACAAGCTGTCAAAGCTAGAGACTGAGCTGGTTGAGTTGAGTACAGTGGTGCAACACTGTATCATTCTATCTCACTGTACATTAGCATCATGGCACTATCATGATAAACATATTCATGTACCATAGAATTTACATCAAAAAATGAATTTTTGGTCATCTAATATGGTATTCTTAGCATGGTACCCTGGAGTAAATGCCATGGTACAGAGATTTTAGTACAATCCCTTAATAAAAGGCTGCAGTACAATGATAGTATCAAATGTTAATACTATTGTACACTGAAATATACCATGGTACAGAACCATGATAGTAGCATGTTATTGTTTTGTAAGAGATGGTACACGCTAAAAAATGCTGGGTTAAAAACAACCCAAGTTGGGTTGAAAATGGACTAACCCAGCGATTGGGTTGTTTTTAACCCAGCATTTTTTAGAGTGTATATTTCAAAGTATCATATTATTATCTTCTGTTCACTAAACCATGGTACTGCCATAGTAATCTTCTGTAAGGTATGGTACTATACTTATTTGTGTCATTGCACTTTATTAAAATACTGTGGAATTTGTGGAAGAATGGAGTTAAGTTTAGGTGGTAACACTTTATTTTACAGTGTCATTGTTACATAAGTTACATGTAGTTACTATAGTAATAACTATAAAGTATGTATAATTATATGCAACTAACTTTCAACCAAACCAAACTCTAACCCTATAGTAAGTGCATGTCATTAATATTACTCTGTTCTTACATGTATAATTACAGTGTAACAAAGACACCTTAAAATAAAGTGTAACCGGTTAGGTTAAAGTTCTGTTT
This sequence comes from Paracanthobrama guichenoti, assembly GCA_018749465.1. Taxonomy (NCBI): domain Eukaryota; kingdom Metazoa; phylum Chordata; class Actinopteri; order Cypriniformes; family Gobionidae; genus Paracanthobrama; species Paracanthobrama guichenoti. The sequence continues at coordinate 20,369,959 of CM031952.1, read as the reverse complement.
AGTATCTATTACATTGTAATTACATAGTAATTACGGTATTAATGGTGCTCTATAAGGTACTCCAAAAATGCCATGGTAAAGAGTACCATGTCCAAACCTTGTCCAACCTTTTTGGGCCCTTTTTTATTTCCTTGTTTGTGTTATGCTTTTGGTAAAGAAACTATATTTAGTGAGACCACTCCTTGGGTCATTTTGACCCGGAAAAATTGTTTTGAAAAAATTAAAATAAAAAATAATAATTGAATGTTCATCGGAGTGGTCCAAGACCTTAAGACTTTTGTCACACTTGAATCACTGAATCTTATATGGTTGAAATAAAAAGTAACACATCAGTCCCTCACGGGTCAATTTGACCCCCTTAGGAATGAATGGAATGCGAGGAATGCTTCAGTATACATAGAAAAACCTAAAAACTGCTCAAAATGAAAACGAAACTTTACCAAAAGACTGATTTTGTAATGTGTATCTGAATGCATACTGAAGAGATAAACAGAAGAACTAACTTTAGGACCCAGCGGAACCGCTCATTTGCTCCATATAGAGGTCATTTAGTGGCAAGAGTCATGAAATATCATGTTATATTATTTCTTTTCACACAAGAGGTCGGCATATTCTGAGCTGAATTAACAAGGTTATGCATGAAACGTTGAGTTATTTTGAATTTAAGTTAAAAGAATGTGCTTAAATTATATTATTTATTGATAAAATCTAGTCATTTAAAGGTAAATTAAATAAAAAATAATAGGAAATCTCCCCCAAAAATATGCATTAAAAATAGAAAAAATATTATACAAATGAAATGATATAAGCCTTCTTAACCAGAAAAAATATATATATATATATATATATAATTTCAGGGCTTCGGGTCATTTTGAGCCATGAAGGATTGATTTGTTATAGAGTGCAAGGGACTAGCCCGATCACACGAAAATGCGTATAAATAATACGAGTGTGCATTGTTGTGGAATGTATACGCCCAAAATGAGTTTTGCCGTGCACATGGTACGCAGTTTTTTTCACGTGCATATGATACGCACTTCATTATACGCACGAACACCCCCATCGCATACACGCGATAAAGTGCGTATCATATGCACGCCAAAACTCATTTTAACGTATACATTCCACGACATTACGAACTCGTACTATTGATATGCATTCTCATGTGATCGTGTTGGAGGGACGGATGAGGGTTCAAAATAAAGGTTCTTAATTGGCATTTAACATCCACTAAACCCTTCTGTTGCACAAAAGAGTCTTTATAGTGGAAAACGATTTACTAAGAAAAACATGGTTCTTTTTAGAACTGTTTACTAAAATGATCTTTGGAGAACACAAATCGGCTCTACTTTGGCATCACTGCGAAAACCCCCTTTTGGAATATTTAAATAAATAATGAAGTGTAAAACGGGTTGAAAATGGCCATTCAAAGGCAGTTTTTTAAAATAAACAACCACAACCGACGTCCAGATAAATGCATATTAGACATTGTATACAGTACCAGCGGTGGCCTGATTCTACTCATTCATGTTTAATGAGGATGGAGTTTTCCCCCCAAGCTCTGTAATTACCTGAGTCATTTGCTTAAAATATAGAAGGACTGCATAATTCCCAGGAGAGCTGCTTTTGTCTCCCTTTGCCTCATTAGGGCGAGTACACAGATCTCCAGCGGTGGAGCTCATTGTAAGAGCTTAAGAAAGCCAGGGCAGGTAATTGGGAGGTCAGCTCAGGCTCTGAATTCCTGCGTTTGTGCTTGTCTGTTCGGTTTCCAAATGACACGAGCTGGGAGTCTTTAGCTCACCCACACTGGCATCGAAATCTCTTGAAGTGAGGTCAAACTCATTGGAGAGGAAGGCAGCTAGACGAAATTGAGATGACAGCTAGAGTGCAGGAACTTAACAGACAGGCCTCAGGTGTTTAACACCATCACTCAATGTCTGCATGCTCACATATTCATTGTTTATCCCGATGGAGGGTTTTTCCTCAAATAATGCAAGAAGAAATGGAAGCCTTTTCAGCTCAGAATTAGATAAACGCTTACACTACCTTTCAAAAGCTTGAGTCAAATTCAAAAGATTTAAGAAAAGAAAGAAAAATTAATAGTATGTTATTTCATTCATGCAATAAATTAACACATTTATTCAGCAAGGATGCTTTAAATTTATCAAAAGTGACAGTAAAGACGTTTGCAATGCTACCAAAGATTTCTCTCTTTTTTTAAATGCTGTTCTTTTGAACAAAGATATGAACTGTTTCCAGCATTGATAATAAGAAATGTTTCTTGAGCAGCAAATCAGCATATTAGAATGATTTCTGAAGGACCATGTGACACTGAAGACTGTATTTTTATTCAAAATATACAGTAAATTTTTTAATCAAATACAGTAAAAACTTGGCGAGCTATTACCAAACCTGTTTTGTGTCTTAAGACTCTATTGTGATGTGTAGTTTCTGATCTCATTGTTCCTAAGTTTTACTTCCTGTTTTTTCCTTGTTTCCTTAGTCCCTGGTTTGTTTCCATAGTTAGACTTACACTCACCTAAAGGATTATTAGGAACACCATACTAATACTGTGTTTGACCCCCTTTCGCCTTCAGAACTGCCTTAATTCTACGTGGCATTGATTCGACAAGGTGCTGAAAGCATTCTTTAGAAATGTTGGCCCATATTGATATGATAGCATCTTGCAGTTGATGGAGATTTGTGGGATGCACATCCAGGGCACGAAGCTCCTGTTCCACCACATCCCAAAGATGCTCTATTGGGTTGAGATCTGGTGACTGTGAGGGCCATTTTAGTACAGTGAACTCATTGTCATGTTCAATAAGCCAATTTGAAATGATTTGAGCTTTGTGACATGGTGCATTATCCTGCTGGAAGTAGCCATCAGAGAATGGGTACATGGTGGTCATAAAGGGATGGACATGGTCAGAAACAATGCTCAGGTAGGCTGTGGCATTTAAACGATGCCCGATTGGCACTAAGGGGCCTAAAGTGTGCCAAGAAAACATCCCCCACACCATTACACCACCACCACCAGCCTGCACAGTGGTAACAAGGCATGATGGATCCATGTTCTCATTCTGTTTATGCCAAATTCTGACTCTACCATCTGAATGTCTCAACAGAAATCGAGACTCATCACACCAGGCAACATTTTTCCAGTCTTCAACTGTCCAATTTTGGTGAGCTTGTGCAAATTGTAGCCTCTTTTTCCTATGAGATGAGTGGTACCCGGTGGGGTCTTCTGCTGTTGTAGCCCATCAGCCTCAAGGTTGTGCGTGTTGTGGCTTCACAAATGCTTTGCTGCATACCTCGGTTGTAACAAGTGGTTATTTCAGTCAAAGTTGCTCTTCTATCAGCTTGAATCAGTCGGCCCATTCTCCTCTGACCTCTAGCATCAACAAGGCATTTTCGCCCACAGGACTGCCGCATACTGGATGTTTTTCTCTTTTCACACCATTCTTTGTAAACCCTAGAAATGGTTGTGCGTGAAAATCCCAGTAACTGAGCAGATTGTGAAATACTCAGACCGGCCCGTCTGGCACCAACAACCGTGCCACGCTCAGAATTGCTTAAATCACCTTTCTTTCCCATTCTGACATTCAGTTTGGAGTTCAGGAGATTGTCTTGACCAGGACCACACCCCTAAATGCATTGAAGCAACTGCCATGTGATTGGTTGATTAGATAATTGCATTAATGAGAAATTGAACAGGTGTTCCTAATAATCCTTTAGGTGAGTGTATTAATCTCCATAGCTACTAATCACTTTCAACTGTTCCTTGTTCCAGGGAGTTCATGTCCAGCTTTTAACTAGGAAACTTATATTTACGATTATTCAGAGAGCATGTAAAGGCAGCATTATACACTCTCAGAAAAAAAGGTACAGTGCTGTCACTGGGGCGGTACCCTAAGGTACAAAAGTGAAAAGGTACATCTTTGTACCTTACTCACCCCTAAATGGCACAAATTAGTACCTTGAAAGGTACATATCAGTATTTAAAGAGTGTGTATTAGTACCTTAAAGGTACATATTAGTACATTTTTGGTTTTGTACCTTAGGGTACCGCCCCAGTGACAGCAATGTACCTTTTTTTCTGACAGTGTACCCCAGTGTTTCCCATGTTCTTTGTCTAGTTTTGTCCTTGATAGATGTCACGTGTGTGCGTTTGTTTCAGTTGTTTCAGTTTCTGCCTCAATTTTGTTTAAATAAATGTGTCTGCTCTCATTCGTTTCTGAAACAGCCATGTTACATGAGCACAAACACTTCTTTCAAAAATTGTACAAAAAGAAATCTTTCCCACCACAAACCTTTGAACGGTATAGTGTATTAATTATTTTAGTATTTGTAATTGAATTATTTAATAATTTACTTATTTTACTTCTATTAAATATATTTATCTCCAAATCTCCAAAACTGCAGCTCTTGTGGGGTGTTCCCGGTCTGCAGTGGTCAGCATCTATCAAAAGTGCTCCAAGGAAGGAACAGTGGTGAACTGGTGACAGGGTCATGAGCGGAGCGAAGGCTGGCCTGTGTGATCCGATCAAACAGACGAGCTCCTGGAGCTCAAATTGCTCAAGAAGTTAATGCTGGTTCTGATAGAAAGGTGTCTGAATACACAGTGCATTGCAGATTGTTGTGTATGAGGCTGCATAGCCGCAGACCAATCAGGGTGCCCATGTTGACCCCTGTCCACTGCCGAAAGCACCAACAGTGGGCACGTGAGCATCAGAACTGGACCACGGAGCAATGGATGAAGGTGGCCTGGTCTGATGAATCACGTTTTCTTTTACATCACATGGATGGCCTGGTGTGTGTGCGGTGCTTACCTGGGGAACACATGGCACCAAGATGCACTATGAGAAGAAGGCAAGCCAGCAGAGGCAGTGTGATGCTTTTCAAGATTTGTTTTTGAACATTTTTTAAATACGTTTTTTTTGTGCGGACGTAAAATAGCTGTTTCAGAAACGAATGAGAGTTGGATCCAAGTGCAGCAGACACATTTATTTAAACAATATAACTTTTTATTATTCGAGTTAAAATACCAGCAGTTCAATACTTTTGTTCTACCATCTAATTTACTCGGTACAATTTCAGTGTTAAGCTCAGGCAGTTGTTCTGAAACCCCTGGAGAACCAATCAAAGTTCACCTGGAGTCACCTAGATGAGCAAGAAACTTTGCTCATAGGCTTAATGATGGAAAAAAGAACAACTGGCTGTAATAACCTGGATCAGATATGCTCTAATTAAAGTTCTGACATAAAATAATAATAATAATTTGAGGTAACTTGCTAAGAATCATTCACAAACACTTGATATCTATTTAACGCTGATTATTTTACTTAACATTGTATTTGACACTGTCATGCTAGATTATTAGAGTCTTAGATCTGGATGACTGTCAGACTCTTGTGTGATTAGGCACTTGATGAGACGTGCAGCTCTACAGGACGTCTACCGGAGAGACAGCAGACAGGGATTGTCAGTGACAGTGCAGTCTTCTGTTATTCACACAAAAGCACCAGCAAAAAAAAGACGTCTGCGCTGAACCACAGATGTGTCACAGGAACAGTTTTTCAAATTAAGACAGGACTTAAACATTTTTAACACCCCAAAACACACCTGTATTTATATGTAATCACAGATCTGAGTGCTGTGTGTCCTGTGTTTAAGTGATACTTAAAATTCATATTTTTTTTTTATCTTTAAATGTTTTTCCATCTACATATCAGCCTATTTGTATGTCCTCATTCATAATACAGTTAAATGGGTTATATTAAATGAAACTAATAATTATATTACTTTATTAGATCTATTAGTTTTATTTAAAGGTGCACTGTGTAAATTTTAGCAGCATCTAGCGGTGAGGTTGCGAATTGCAACTGCCCACCCCTCCCTTTTGAAGCACATAGAGAAACTACGGTGGCCGACACAGGACAAAAAATGTCGTAAAAAAATGTCAGTAGAGAGCAGCTAGCCCTCTGTAGAGAAGTTTGTCCGTTTAGGGCTACTGTAGAAACATGACTTCACTGTAAGGGGACCAGCGGTGTATGTAGATAGAAATGGCTCATTCTAAGTTAATAAAAACATAGCGGTGCATTATGTCAGGTCTTTATACACCACTGAAAACATAGTTCTGTATATTGAATTTCTGTCAATAGATCCTCACAAATACTACACACTGCACCTTTAAAATATTTTGTATTTATAATTGTTGTCTAAAATACTTTATGCATGTTCAGTTCATCACTGTTGTGCTGTGACATTTTTACCTTTAAAAATGTTGACATCATATGGGGTAACATTATTACAACAAAATTATAAAAATAACCACATGGTTCTTTATCAGTATTTCATTACATTAACATTGATATTAGACTTGTCAAGCTCAATAGTTTAACTGTGTTATGTGTTATTTATTTATTTTTTTTGGTTTGTTTTTTTCTTTCAGACAAAAGCACAAGAAAATATGTATCTGGTGTAGCGCAATAATATTCACTGTAAGGCCATTACTTACTTTTCTTTTAAGTCACCATGAAATCAAAATGGACAATTCTTATTTTTAATGAAATATTGCAGTATTTATTATAAATGATTTATCATCTGTGCACATAATTTTATTTTAAATTCATGAGTCCAATTAATCAAAGTAAATGATGTGTCTACTGGCGCAAAGGCAGGACAACCTGTCACTCACATGAGATCGACCAATAGCAAACCACAACTATCCAATCAATTCTCCATGGATAAAATCAAGTCCCGCCCTAAATGTTTTCTTATTCGAGAAGCTGTTTCACCTAGACGATAGATGTACGATAACGCTATAAGGATAAAGTGAGAACTATAAAGATTTAATAATCTTTCTAATACTATGTGAACAGCGAAGTCCACAGCAAAACAGTAACCCTTTTTTGCATTTCCGTGTTTCTCAGAAGCGGAAGTCGTAGTTGGGTAAACTTCTATACATTCAATATATTTTTTTGTGTTCCAGTTTATTCAAATAGCAAAAAGAAAAACTCCACATTTGGGTTTTCACAACTTTCAAATAGAGGGGAAAAATAGAGAGCGATTGATAACGGCAGTCTTTTTTGTAGTTGACGACCATTAAAATTAACATCAATCAGAATCGAGCATTTAAAGCTGCAGTCCGTAACTTTTTGCGCTCTAGCAGTTAATAAACATAACTGCATGCGTCTTGCGGAAGAACATTGCAGCCAAGGCTACTTCTCTGTTTATGTCTACGGCGAGTCACGTCATGCTGTGCTCCTCCGCAGCGGTTCCTACCAGATCGGTCTGAAATAGTCCCAATATAAACACTTATTATAAGTGTACCATAATGATTCAGGGTAGGACAAAAATACAGTTTGGAAAATGGATTCATGTTGTACATTCTCATTATATACTTTTTGTAAATCTTGAACACAAAAAAAGTTACGGACAGCAGCTTTAAAGTGGCAGATTTGCAGCATATAATAAAGAGAACATTGTCATCTGTTGGTGTGGATGCTAATATAGTTATCATTCTTGGTGTGAACTGTCGTTACCCCAATTATGTTTAACCCCAAAACATGTTGTACACACACTATAACCACTATAGACAACGGTTCAGTCGCACTGCAGTTTATTTTGTAAAATTGTCCGTTTAAAGTACATTCAAACATAACAGTTAGCACATTAAATAAAAAGCTTTCACTCAACAGTGTTATGGCAAATTACTTCTTTTAGGTGCAAACTCCAAAATTAATCACTATGAAGTGCTTTTAGGCTACTTCCAGTTTTATTAAAACAAACCTCTTTAATTTTACATGAGAAAATATAGTTTACTTAGTTTCTACCTTTCTACCCACAGATCACAATTATTAATTGATATTTACCCATACCCATATTACTCGCCATTTGCTTTCCTGCCAAAATCCCTCTACAATCCTTTGAGATCCAAAATGCTGCTCCTCAATAATTTTTCACACGATTTGTTTTTTTTTTCTCTCTCAAGTCTCTAGTTTCCCATAGCTGGCACTGGCACAGTCAGGCTCATGTTAGCCATCAACAGACTTTGCCCCCTGCTGCTTGCAGCTATTATCAAACCATATTTCCAAACTTGTGCAGTGTGGAACTATTTAAACAGTTCTGTCCAAAAAACACATGAATAAAACACCATGGGCTTAAATGTTTGAGTAGCACAGCCCTATGACCTTGAGTTATGTGGTCACTGACATTTTCCTAGGAGAGGCCTCTGAGAGCAGTTTGGTTCTATGTTTTATGATATTCCAGCTTACAGTTTGGCTCTGAATACCGCTGGAAGGAGCATCTGAGCAGTAGGCAGCAAGTGAACGAGGCATCCGTCCCTCTGAGCTCAGATAAACAATATATTTACATACTTATTTACCCAGGGCAGATATGGCTTAGATTACCCTCATTCAGCCCAAAATAAGGAAAACAGACTTTTATTGGGACATTATTTGTATTATGCAAACAATCAGAGCATCAGACTGCAGTATGAGTCATCTAATCACAGGTGTGACAGGAGCATCAGTGGGACTGTCATATTACAGATAGAAAGAGGTCACAATGCCCTCAGCATCCCAACAACATTCAGCCATATAGACACTCAAAATCTTCAGTCAAAGAAAATTCTGTCTCCATTTACAAACATACATTTATTGAGCATTTTGAGGCATCCAGATGAGCTTAGTGTTGTGTAATATTAAAAATAGTGAAGTTAATAGCTGTGTATTGTGTCTAAATCAAACATACAAAAATTATCAATCAGTACGTGATGCAAGTAGTTTTGTTTCACTCCATGATTCCAGGTCATACAAAGAGAGTCAGTATCATTCACTCACCTGTCATACGGTGTAGGTCGGTGTATACAGTACATATACACTCACCTAAAGGATTATTAGGAACACCATACTAATAGTGTGTTTGACCCCCTTTCGCCTTCAGAACTGCCTTAATTCTACGTGGCATTGATTCAACAAGTTGCTGAAAGCATTCTTTAGAAATGTTGGCCCATATTGATAGGATAGCATCTTGCAGTTGATGAAGATTCGTGGGATGCACATCCAAGGCACGAAGCTCCCATTCCACCACATCCCAAAGATGCTCTATTGGGTTGAGATCTGGTGACTGTGGGGGCCATTTTAGTACAGTGAACTCATTGTCATGTTCAAGAAACCAATTTGAAATGATTCGAGCTTTGTGACATGGTGCATTATCCTGCTGGAAGTAGCCATCAGAGAATGGGTACATGGTGGTCATAAAGGGATGGACATGGTCAGAAACAATGCTCAGGTAGGCCGTGGCATTTAAACAATGCCCAATTGGCACTAAGGGGCCTAAAGTGTGCCAAGAAAACATCCCCCACACCATTACACCACTACCACCAGCCTGCACAGTGGTAACAAGGCATGATGGATCCATGTTCTCATTCTGTTTACGCCAAATTCTGACTCTACCATCTGAATGTCTCAACAGAAATCGAGACCAGGCAACATTTTTCCACTCCTCAACTGTCCAATTTTGGTGAGCTCGTGCAAATTGTAGCCTCTTTTTCCTATTTGTAGTGGAGATGAGTGGTACCTGGTGGGGTCTTCTGCTGTTGTAGCCCATCCGCCTCAAGGTTGTGCGTGTTGTGGCTTCACAAATGCTTTGCTGCATACCTCGGTTGTAACGAGTGGTTATTTCAGTCAAAGTTGCTCTTCTATCAGCTTGAATCAGTCGGCCCATTCTCCTCTAACCTCTAGCATCAACAAGGCATTTTCGCCCACAGGACTGCCGCATACTGGATGTTTTTCCCTTTTCACACCATTCTTTGTAAACCCTAGAAATGGTTGTGCGTGAAAATCCCAGTAACTGAGCAGATTGTGAAATACTCAGACCGGCCCGTCTGACACCAACAACCATGCCGCGCTCAAAATTGCTTAAATCACCTTTCTTTCCCATTCTGACATTCAGTTTGGAGTTCAGGAGATTGTCTTGACCAGGACCACACCCCTAAATCCATTTAAGCAACTGCCATGTGATTGGTTGATTAGATAATTGCATTCATGAGAAATTGAACAGGTGTTCCTAATAATCCTTTAGGTGAGTGTATACAGTAAATGCATACATACATACAGTACATCCATTACATACAATCCATCCATCCATCTATCCAATCAATCAATCAATGGAAAGAGGAGGCCAGAGCAGTGTATTGGTACACTGTAAAAAAATATTAAAAAGGTAAGTTACCTGGTTGCCTTAAAATGTTGAGTTCATTGAAATTAAAAATTTTAGTTAATACAGTGAAGGAAATGGGTTTAATAAATAGAAACTCAAAATATTATTGTATCTGAACCACATAAATACAAAAAAAAATGTTGTGATAAATCATGAAAAATGCACAATTTGGCATGTTTCACTGCATTATAACAAATAAAACACAATTATGCAATATGCTTACAAAATCTTTTAATACTATTTGAATAAAGGGTGATGTCAATTCTCAAAATGTTCATTGTATTAACTCAAATTTTTAATTTCAATGAACTCAAAATTTTAAGGCAACCAGGTAACTTACCTTTTAATATTTTTTTTACAGTGTACCAAGCATGAGGAAAGCAGCATCTCAGACAGTGTGTGAATACTAAATTGAGTTTTCCTACAAGTCTTCTTGCGCTTGAAAGGACAAATTCACACAAAAATTATGTGAACAGTCAACGTGCCCATCTTGGCCAGTATTCTAGCAAATATAGTTATGTCATAAGTGAACATAAAACATAGAGAAAGACAATGCATGTGTATTAGTACATTAGATCCGCGCATTACTCTTAAAGTGACTGTAGCCTAATATTCCTGCTGCTGTCTGTGTTTTTAATATTAATCAAACAACAAAAGACAAAGAAATCACTCACTGCTTGACTGAATAACTTTTGTAACTTTCATATGGATTAATCTTTCATTTATATAATGAAGATCATATTTTACATTTGATTACTTTATTAAATATCTGTAGGCTACTGTTATACCTGAAAACCCTGAAAAGCACTGTGTATTTCATTTGTATCTTTGCTCTTGTCAGGGTTATGTTTAAGGTCTTGACATTAACACCCGCCAACCCGCCAAATGGTGGATTTCAGCAGTGGCGTTTAACGCAGTCACTCCTACTGGTGGGTTGAAGTTTATATATAATATAGGCTATACATTTTTCAATTGTAGTCTGTTAAAAAAGGCATCTTAAATAATAAACTATGTGCAATATAGTGTTGTCAAAAATATAATTTTTTCGATACATATCAATACTGAAATAACGCTTCCAATAATCATCTTCCACAGAATACATACACGATACCAGCTGTGCTTTTTCACTTTCTCGCTCTCTCATGTCTCCGACAGCGGGTTGACACACAAACCCGCCTCCCCTCACTCACTCGTTTCAGTTGCTCCAGATAAATATTGTTGGTGTTACAGGACTTGAATTTTGCAGTGGGATTGTGTGTATTGTGCATAATTTTACTCATTCCCACAGATTTTGTGCTCACACTCAAAGTGCACACACATAAATCCCCCTCGTACTAAATTTTATTATTTTTCCTCGCTTATACTGTATACGGTTAAATACACACAAAACAATGACAAAATGCAGGTCTTGGTGAGTATAACAGTCAGTTATATTTTAAGTGAGTGTAAACATGCATGTGCAACAGTATAATGGATCTGTGTGTCAGGTGTTAAAGTGAGAGCTGCCTAATATACCTGCTTCCAAATTATGAGATGATATTAAAAATATTTATATGGCAGTTTTTACCCATGGTATTGGTGTCAAAATTGTGGCCGGTGAAAATGCTGAGTGACTAGTAACTTTGGAAAACCACTAGCCAGCAAAACCGTTCATGTCAAACCCTGTATACTATAGGCTCATTAGTAGATCAAAGCATCAGTCTGAGAAGCAGGTGTGTTTATACAGGTAAGTTTAGGGTGGAAAGGTGGGAAAACATTTTATCTTCATCCAAAACCACAACATAAAAGCCTCCTGCGCGAGACACTGACATTGAAGACTCAAGAGTCATATTTAAAACTGTCAAAGAGAGTGCAGCCATGAGAGGAGCGTGGCACAATGTGGCACCGAAACGCGTCTGAACATTTAAGCCTTACAACGTTTTCATTGCACTGGATAACAAAATATCAAATTGAGCATTCATTTTAAAGGAACAAAAAAAAAAAAAAACACTTCAAGCAAAACATTTCATGCATGAAATTAAAGTGACTTGCATCCTAAAAATAAATTCCACCTTGACACCAGCTGTTTAAAAAATAATAATAATAATTCACGCCACAACTGGACTCTAGAGCAGTGGAGATGTGTTCTCTGGAGTGACGAATCACGCTTCTCTGACTGGCAATCCGATGGACAGTCAGAGAAGGGGCCGATGGTCTGGGTTTGGCAGTTGCCAAGAGAATGGTACTAGCCTGACTGCATTGTGCCAGGTGTAAAGTTTGGTGGAGGGGGGATTATGGTGTGGGGTTGTTTTTCAGGTGTTGATCTTGGCCCCTTAGTTCCAGTGAAAGGAAATCTTAATGCTTCAGCATAACAAGACATTTTGGACAATTTCATGCTCCAAACTTTCTGGGAACAGTTTGGGGGATGGCCCTTTCCTGTTCCAACATGACTGCGCACCAGTGCACAAAGCAAGGTCCATAAAGACATGGATGAAAGAGTTTGGTGTGGAGGAACTTGACTGGCCTGCACAGAGTCCTGACCTCAACCCGACAGAACATCTTTGGGATGAATTAGAGCGGAGACTGCGAGCCAGGCCTTCTCATCCAACATTAGTGCCAGACTTCACAAATTAGCTTCTAGAAGAATGGTAAAAAATTCCCATAAACACACTCCTAAACCTTGTGGAAAGCCTTCCCAGAAGAGTTGAAGCTGTTATAGCTGCAAAGGGTGTGCCAACTCCATATTAAACCCTATGGATTAAGAATGGGATGACATTAAAGTTCATGTGCATGAAGGCAGGCGTACCCAAAATTTTGGCAGTATAGTCTATCTTAAAACCGGTCAGTGCCATTGTTTTATCTGAAGACGCACACCAGTAATGTTTTTTTCTAAGTCATGTTTATAAAAGGTTAAATGTCCTAATTGAGCTAAGACCTTATCCTGGCTTGATCTAAGTCCAGTCTGTGAAACCAGGGCAAAATGTTTTTAAAATGTAGTTTAAATATCCAAATAGGGCCACTGTATGCAACAACAGTTTGAATACTTATGAAGGGTATACTGGGAAAATGAGAGGTGACCCTCGTCACTCTTCCTGGATGATCATCCATCTGGTCGGAAAATGAGGTGTTGCTGTGCACTGTGGGATCTGGACTGTACCTTTAAACAGCAACAGTCTGGAATGGCAGGCGAAGCCCAAAACAAAGCGATTAAAGGAGATTTCAAGTTGAACTTCTTCTGAAGCATCAATAAGCAAACCTGGGCAGAAGATGAGGGTCAGGAGGCTAATAATGACTCCGGGGAAGTTTCTGGATAGCCAAGTAAGATAGATGTGACACTGGAAGCTGGAGAGGTGGAGGTAACGTGGCAGCAGGCCGTGATAGTGGGGCAGGTGGTGCAACAAGGGGCTGGCCAGGTCAGAGGACAAAGGTGTGAGGTCTGGACCCAAGCTGGTGGGTCAGAACCAGCCAGCTGGCTGACCACTCCGCACAGCTGAATGACTCAAAGGTTAAAATCAAACTGTGGAAAATGGAAAAACTGAAGAAATGCAGGAAAATGCTCAATTCATAAAACAGCTTCTGCATCATTTTTATGTTTTTGTTTTGTTTTGTGTTTGAGCTATGGACATAAATGATGCTTAAATAATGTAGTTTATTATGAAAAGTTACTATTTTTCCATTATGAATGTATTTGTAGTATTTATTAATATTTGAAATTAATAAAAAATATATATTCATATTAAGCTTTTGTTTTTCATTTCAGTCTAATCTTAGTGAATTTGTAATTAGTTTAAATATTTTTATGTGCCTTTGTCATTTTTATTAGTTTTTTTTTTTTTATTTTTGAAAAGTTTCTTAAGCTTAATAAAGGCTACATTTACTTGATTAATAAAACAGTAATATTGAGAAATACTGTATTATTAACATTTAAAATAACTTTTCTATTTTACTATATTTTAAAATGTAATTTATTCCTGTGGTGTCAAAGCTGAATTGTCAGCATCATTACTCCAGTCTTCAGTGTCACATGATCCTTCAGAAATCATTCTAATATGCTGATTCAGTGCTCAAGAAATATTTTGGTAAAACTTTACAATACGGGTGCACTAATATCCATTAATTCATGTTTAATTAATGCACAGATAATCATGAGTTAATGTATGACTCATGAAGAACTAAACCATTTATTAATGATTACTGCATCAGCAACTAATGAACATTCTATATGATTAATAGATTAAGTAATCATTAAATTGTTATTAGTTAAATGTGTAATATTGTAATAATTCCCTAATAACATATTATATTAACTAATAATGTAAATATGTTAATTACCACAATGGGTCAAAGCCAAGCATTTCAACTTCCAGTTGTCTGCTTTAATTGATCATTAGCTAACGGTTTGCAAAGGTATCATTATGTTATGACTTTACTTGTTGAGGCACATGACTATTAACTAATTCAAAATTAATTCAAAAGCCATAACCACAATGACATTTTACTTAACACTTAGTTAATAGTCATGTGCCTCAACAAGTACCTTTGCAAATCGTTAGCTAATGATTAAAGCAGACAACTTAAAGATGAAATGCATGGCTTTGTGGTAATTAATACATTAATTTACATTATTAGTTAATATAATTTGTTATTATGAAATTAATAGATGATGTCATGTTTAATTAATAGCAATTCATATATTACTTAATCTATTAATCATATAGAATCTTCATTAGTTGCTGATGCAGTAATCATTAATACATGGTTTAGTTCTTCATGAGTCATACATTAACTCATGATTATCTGTGCATTAGTTAAGCATGAATTAATGCATATTAGTGCACCCGTATTGTAAAGTGTTACCAATATTGTTTATTATTATCAAAGTTTATTCGATTTTTGTTGAAACCGTGATATAATTTTTTCATGATTCTTTGATTAACATAATAATTATAACATCTTTTGTAAAAAAAAAAAAAAAAAAAAAAAAAAATTGTTTGTTTAATTTTTGATCAACTTAATATGCCCTTGCTGGATAAAAGTAAAAAAAAAAAAAAAAATGTACTGACCCCAAATTTTAGTTTAAAGGAACACGGCAACTTTTTGGGACTTTGGCTTATTCACCGTATCCCCCAGAGTTAGATAAGTCCATACATACCATTCTCATCTCCATGCGTGCCATAACTCTGTTATGCCATAACTTTGCTGCCGTACCATGGGTGCAGCGGCGCAATGATATTACGCAGCCCCTGAAAATAGTCCCCAGCACGCTCTCTGTGCAAGCAGGTTGTCACGTTGGTTAGCCTATTTTCAGACGCTGAGTAATATCATTGCGCTGCTGCACCCATGGTACGGCAGCAAAGTTCCTTGATCATTATGCAGGAATGAGAGTATAGTCCCTAGCCATATCAGTCTAGAAAATCACAACTTTTCATTTTCCTTCGGTCTTAGTACACGATGTAACTATACACATCACAACATGTAAATAGGAAAATGTTGGCGTTATTTTGTCACTTATTGAGCAGTAGGCTAGCTGGAGCTGTTTACCTCCAGTCTTTGTGTTAAGCTAGGCTAGCAGTGGGTGCGTCAGACAGAGTTATGGCACGCATGGAGATGAAAACGGTATGTATGGACTAGGGGTGACCCCGAATAGTCGAAGATTCAATGCATCGATATGCGGAGCCTGATTCGACCACCGATCTCACAGTCGAATCTTCGCAGGTGTTATGAAACGAGGATCATACCATTTTTGCAATATGGGGGTGCTGAATGTCTAATTTCACACAGAATTACTGGTTTTGTACGGTTATATTAAGTTATATACAGCCTTTAATTATGATAATGTTGTAAAAAAATACATTTAAAAAAACATGAAAAGAAAGAAACGTTCAATAAATATTTTTAACGTGTGTGTGAATAAATCCAACCACCCCTGTGACAGATTTAAGTTTCACTTTCCCTGATCCGTGACAGACGAGGAGCATCTTGGCGGCAGGGATTACTTAATGGCTGGAATAAGAAAATCTAAAGTGTGGATACACTTTGAAATGGTAAAAGATGATCCAAAAAAAGTAAAATGCAAGTTGTGCCAACAGCTCATGTCCTACCACTCATCAACAACAAACATAGCTTTCCACTTAAAACGGGTACGTTTCTTACCAATAAAGACAATTCACCCTTTCATATATAATGGCGCTTTTAATTTACGAATAGCAATATCATATGTTGGGACTTAAAATATGTTTTCAGACTGACGACGGCAGTTCATCTAGTAGTAGTACCGGAGCTGCGCCAAAACGAACTCAAAGAAATCTAGATTTGAGACTGCCATTGTCCGAGAAAAGGAAAAGAGGAATCACGAACAAAATTGCAGTTTATTGCACTCGACATGAGGCCAGTGAATGTTGTGGACAGTGAAGGTTTTAAAGAATTAATGCGCACACTTGAGCCAGGATACACAGTTCCCAAAAGAGATGCGGTGGACGCGAAATACACGTCCATGCGCACAGAGGTTTACATGTTAATAAACAATTGCAAAGCAGTCAGCCTCACCACAGATAAATGGAGGCATATCTTACAGTTACAGCCCACTTTATTACTGTTGCTGTGTGCAGTGTGTAAAATAAAATAAAAATAGTTTTACCCTCCTGCTGACTACCTAGTGTCGTGCCCCTCCCAACTCATTCACACACACTATCATTCGACTATAGAAAGATTCGACAATTCTGATTCGAATGTGTAAATCCTTAGTCGGGGACACCCCTAGTATGGACTTATCTAACTCTGGGAGATACGGTGAATAAGTCCCAAAAAGTTGGCGTGTTCCTTTAATGGTAGTGTAGAAAATACGGTTGCAAAATGTGGCAGGAAGTTTAGCACAGGCAAGCAGTACTTCTCCTGAGAAAATGCAAAAAAGCAGTCTTGAACTATTGAAATCGATCAATATTCAGTCAATTTTCTTTCTTTTTTTTTACATTGAGAAAAAAAAAACCAAAAGAATGCCCATCAGTGAGAAAAGCACTGGGCAAGTGCAAGTGAAGAATGTTGAGTATGCTTGAGGGGGAGTTCTTAAAAAAATGTTTTAAGAGCTTAAAATTTCAGCTCGGAATGTGTGAACAGATGCCCCGAGGATCAGGTCCAACACTATCAAGGTTCAAGCAGTAATGATGGATCTTACCATAAATGTAAAATGCCTTGAGCACCCAGAGTGTATGAAAACTCTTTAACGAGATACCAGTGAAGATTCAACAAAAAATAAGGTAGAATAAATGTACCATTATGTGTAACAGAACACAATTCAAATAGGCCTACTTCAGCAAAGCCCTGCAGCACTAAAAGACAAACTCAGTAGCTCTGTGAAGTATAATACAACCATGCTATCGTGCTTGTACACTAATAGACTGTGACGTACTGTTCCATTAGATTACTCTCTCTCAAGCTGTTCTTTCCAATCTGCTTCAAATCTAAAGTCAGACAGTGAACATGGTGGCTGTGTGGCCCATCCATGTGAGGTCTCTAGTGCCGGCAAACTGTGAACCTGCCGCCTGAGGTGAATTAGCCTGAGGCAAAGTTCTCGTGTGATATTATTCATTCTAGCGGTGGACAAAAGCAAGTACTGATGCAGCAGATTTATAAATGAGAACAGCACGATCAGTTTTTATAAAACAAAAATTATCATATTGTTGTCAAAGTCTCTCCATAAACATTTTATGCCCTTTTACAAAGTCTTGATTTTGTTTTTGGAGTCTGGTTTTCATGAATTTTTCATTATTTTTCACATATTTTACATTGTTGCGGCACCTATCCCAGTCTGTCTGTAACACTCTGGGATGCGTTTCCCGAACAGCGTCATAACTCGCTGTTAAACTACCATAGTGCGATGCATCGTTGAAGAAATCAACTAGTTGGTCACGACCGTTTCCCGAAACCATATTGTTGTAAATTTGTCGTTCAACCATGTTGGTTAATGATGTCATGCAGGTGGTGGAGTTATAACTTTTAATGAATCCTTTTGAGATCAAATGCATGCTAGATTCTTTGCTATAAATTACTAGGACTAATTCTAATTTTTCTAAGCTATTTTGCTTTATTTCCAAATTCAATCATAGGCTCCTTCTTACTAGAGCACATACACATGTGCACTCTTCAAAAATGGTGCTTTAAATCTCTTGACAAACTAAAAGACCTGAACAACATCTGTATATATTCAAAATAAAAGATACAGATTGTACTGAATGTCAGCTTGCTTATTTTGCTCAAGATAGATGTATTAAGTCCACGTCATGCAAACAAGAAACTATGCTTCTAACCACAGGTCGAGAGCTGTCGTTCCAACCTCACAACTTTGCGATAATGTTTGCGAATGTTCGTTGGAACTATGGTTTCAGGAAACACCAACTCGTTGAACTAACGACGGAACTTGCGACCATAGTTTGCTAATGATGCTGTGGCGAGGTGAACGAGCAAGAGACGAGCGAGACCGGTGCATGATTGAGAATAAGCATCACCTGCGAGGCACACCGAGTCCTCTCCTGAGGGAGGTTGGAGGCATATAAGGACGAGCGACACCAGTGAAGGATGAGAGAGGACCAGGCCTGGAATTTACATTGTGTTTTGTTTATGTTTTATTATATGCGTCCGTGAGGGGTTGACCGCGTTACTTTCGTTTTGTTTATTTATTTATTAAAGTCTTGTTAATGTTCGCCAGTTCCCACCTCCTTCCTTCACTATACTTTGAACACTGCTACACTGGTGCCGAAAACCCAGGAGCAAGGAGGGACATGCTGTCGGAGAGCCCTCGCTGCTGAGAGGGATCGTGGTGCTGAGGAGTTCGGGCAGCACGGATGAATGAAGACCGCGAGTGGCTGCCCGAGGCGATGGTGCTGGAGTGAGTGAAGACCTGTGGGACGGTGAGCTCGCTGCCGTGCCCCTGGGTCGAGGTGGGGTGGCTGCCGTCCGAGAGGGAGCGGAGGAGTCGTCAGCGTGGGCCGGAGCCTGCTGCCATCCACCATGATGAGGAGGAGCAGGGAGAGTGTGGGACCCGCTGCCGGCTGTCCTCAACCGGAGGAGCCACCGCCGGCTGCCAGGGGGTGGGGGAGGATCGAGCCGTCAACAAAGCATCCAGTACCATCACATGGCACTGCAAAGAAGAGCCTCTGGGCTGGCTGAGGACCGAGCAGCAGTGTGCCCAAGGAACCAGACCAGAAATTTTTTTTCTTCCCCTCTCCACTCTCTTGTCCTGTCGCTTTCTGTGTCTCCGGAGATTGAGCCCCCTGAGGGGGGGAGTAGGCGCCGTCTTGGGTGTACCCCCCAGCCTGCAAGGGGTGATGGGGGTATGTGGCGAGGTAGACGAGCGAGAGACGTGGGAGGAGCGAGTGAGACCGGTGCGTGATTGAGAATGTGCGTCACCTGCGAGGCACACTGGTCTCGAGTCCTCTCATGAGGGAGCTCGGAGGCATATAAGGACGAGCGACAAGAGATGACCAGGCTTGGAATTTACGTTGAGTTTTGTTTATGTTTTACTCTGTGTGCGTGGCAGTCATCTGTGAGGGGCCGCCCGCGTTACTTTTGTCTTGTTTATTTATTTATTAAAGTCTTGTTAACGTTTGCTCCAATCTCCTCCTGAAAAAAATCTGTTGGTGCCTCAGTGACAACTTCACTCAGAGAAGCTGTCAATCTCAGCTGTCAATCATGACATCACACCCCTGTTTTTATAGCATCAAATAACTAACTAAAACCAAACTTATTTAAAAAACGAACACTTGAAATGAAATCAGCGTGATAAAAACTGCCTAAAATGACAGAAACCATCTTTGGGAAAAAATAGTTTAGTGATTGTTTAGTTTGTCTCGCGTCCATTAGAATACATGGAGGGGCGGGGGTTATGACCTATACTGGGACCGGCCACCTGGGGCTTCAGTTTTCAACACGAGTGCGGCAGGCTTGGTTTCAAAATAGTACTAACGCAACTCAACCAGACGTCGCCCCTTTTTTTTTTTTTTTTTTTTTTTTTTTTTTTGCATATGCCTTGAGGTGGGAATTATTTAAATGAGGAATATTGTGATGTTTGTTCCCGGAAGAAAACTCAAGACTAAAGTCAAGGTTTGTAGGGAGTTAAGAAACAGTGCACTCTAAAAAAATGCTGGGTTAAAAACAACCCAAGCTGGGTTGAAAATGGACTAACCCAGCGATTGAGTTGTTTTAAGCAAACATTTAACCCAACCGCTGTGTTAAAACAACCCAATCGCTGGGTTAGTCCATTTTCAACCCAACTTGGGTTGTTTTTAACCCAGCATTTTTTAGAGTGTGCTTACTAATATAGAGAATAGCACCCTTTGGAGTGGACTTTGTACTTTGTAACTTTGCAGACCTTTTTCATGCTCACACAGCGCAACATTACACACTAAACAAGTTGAAATTGTAAAAAAGCATAAGGAGGTGCTTAATGCTCTTGATGAGAAGGCCAACTCAAGTGACAAGACAGAAGCCTGTTATAGTGACAGTCTGAGGAGACAGAACACAAGTAAAAGTCAGGCGTTTTCTCAAAGCAGCGAATATTCAGGGAGACACCTGCCTGCAAGCATTTGTCATCCTCAAGGCACTTTTGGTATTGTTAGTTTATCTTCCAAAAATAATTTTGCTCCGTTTTCAGCTCAAAGAAACCAAAAAAACCCTGAATGATGGGAGCATCTTCTTGAGGAAGAGTCTGGTTCAAAGACTCAAAGACATTTGGTGGTGGATCTCCAGGGAGAAGTTGACATGCTGAAGATAGGAAATGCAGGCAAATCAGATTCTGCTACATCTTTATTAAACAGATCACCTCTTACTTGAATCCTGAGAGCCAAGGGCAAAAACCTAATTAGAAAGAAACTGGAACAAAACAAAATCCTGTTATATGACAGAACCCACAGATATGACAGAATTAATGATTTGAGATGAGTCGGTTTGAGGAGCTGACAGTCACGGAAATCTTTATGACAAGTCAAACTCCGAAACAAATTTTCGGCAATGGATAAATGGTCTGATGAAGAACAGAGAATGTATTGCAACTGTATCTCCTCTTACTTTCTATACTGAATGCATCTCACTCCCACATGTCTCACGGTTACTAAAGGATCAGGCACTATTCATTCATTCTTCGCTTTTTGTATTCAAAAGAGAATGCACTGAAATATAATGTAATTTGTCACCTCATACATCTTTCATGATATTTTCAATTCAAGATTTTAAAATGTTGGACTCCTTTTAAAAGAGAAAATGAAATGTTATTTAAGCATCAGTCTGTCCTTAATCGCAGCACTTATAAATAATATAAGTGTTTCCGCTGATATTGAGTCACAACAATAAATGACTCCTGTGGTGCGGTGAATCACTCTAGTTATAATGATTTTAATATAATCTCCAAACACATTCAATAAAACCTCTCAACTCAGCTGTCATTTAAAAGTCAATGCTTCCACTACAAGTGCCAATGTAGTAGAAAAGATGATTCTGACAGGGACACAAACGTGAGAGGATATCTGAAGGTCAATGAAAACTTTTCAAACAAAAGCTGCAGCTATAGGGATGCACAATATTTTTGTTACCATATTGCTTAGAACTACTGTATTACATAAGCAGATCTTTCCTGTAGCTCAAGCAATAAGAGTGTGGCGCTAGCAACGCCAACGTCATGGGTTCGATTCCCAGGGAACGCAAGAACTGACAAAAATGTAAAAATGTGTACCTTAAATGCAATGTAAGTCGCTTCCGCCAAATGTATATGTGTCCTATTCTATGTTGAACAGTAATTTGATACATAATTTATAATAGAATGTCATTTTTTTTTATTTTTTTTTTTGTGCATGATCATTTCTCCTATTTTTACATTTAAACCTTTGCCGCACCATCACCAAATGCTCAATTACATTGAATCTTTACAGTTTAATCAATGCTATTAAATTTTTAGTCTTCAGCAAATGGCAAAATATCCATTTTTAATATGGCACATTTTAAATGGTAACGTTAGGCAGTTTAGATTTATATGCCGTTTAATGTTTGATGATCACATTAGTTTACATGAGCGTAAGCAATGGCTGCGTCTGAAATCGCATACTATCTAGGACCCAAGCTCAACTGCCGCTCTTCCACTAGGTAGAATGAAGGAAAGTTCATTTAGATTTAAAATAACTAATAAGGTGATATCTGGCTGATATAAGTGCAATAATTCCAAGCGAATGTCCAAAAAAATTAATTAATTTAATGAAAAATTTAATCTGTCTTTCTTACCGCACTTAGCTCCCTATAGGCATGCACTGGCACTGAGTAGGTACTTCACGACTATAGCATGAATGTAATCTTTTGCCTACTAATAGGGAAGTATGCGATTTCGGATGCAGCCTCATTCACTATTCCCTACATTACTCCACTTGAAGGAGTGAATGAAAACGAGCGAGTGAATTCAGCAATTCATTTGGGCACGTGACTATCACAGTGAATTATAGGTATTCTCTAGTCTAGCCGTTAAGCCGGTTAAGTGTACATACGTGTTGTAAACTCGTTATTGCAGTGCATTGTGGGATTGAATGAGTGCACTAATCAGCTGCGTCCAAAATCGCATACTCTCGAGTAGGTACTTATTTTTAATTAATTCGTAATTACCTTACGGCCGCTAAAAAAATGATTTTCTACATACTGTAATCGGGACGTACTACACTCACCATGTTGTCATTATCATGTGGCCTACCAGCATCAATTACGTCGCT